>JBBPDA010061052.1:0-13232 GCA_037974385.1 Arnoldichthys spilopterus | reverse complement strand
AGAGTGCTAAGGACCTCAGACTGGGCCGAAGGTTTACCTTCCAACAAGACAATGACCCTAAGCACACAGCTAAAATAGCGAAGGAGTGGCTTCACAACAACTCTGTGACTGTTCTTGAATGGCCCAGCCAGACCCCTGACTTAAACTCAATTGAGCATCTCTGGAGAGACCTAAAAATGGCTGTCCACCAACGTTAACCATCCAACCTGACAGAACTGGAGAGGATCTGCAAGGAGGAATGGCAGAGGATCCCCAAATCCAGGCGTGAAAATCCTGTTGCATCTTTCCCAAGAAGACTCATGTCTGTATTACACCTGATCGACCTTTGGACTGTGTTTGACTTCAAGTTTCGGAATTCACCCTTACTGATTGCCTTTCCTAAATAAAGACTCATTTGTACCTGCATCTGCGTCCAAGACTTCTCAAAATCATAACAGAAAGCTTCACCGCCCCATGGACGCATCAGGGCATTCTGAGTCCCCCACAACCAGCGTGACAGAGCTCATCTGGGTGGTGGTGGACCAGGGTAGGCTGCTCGGCCAACACCAGCAGAACATTCAACACATCTGCTCCAGCCTGGAGGAGCTAACCCAGGTTTTGCAGTGGATGGCGATAATTACACTGCCCTCAGCCCCGGAATCCGGGATCGAGTTCACGCTCGCACATGGGCGCTACCACTCAGAGCCATTCCGAGTGGAGCATAGTGAAACCCGAGAAATATGACAGAGACCCCAACAAATACGGTGGGTTTCTATATCAGTGTTCGTTGTATTTCCTACAACAAAAAGGAAATCGATCACAAGAAGCTTGCGGTTGTCACTTCACTGCTCACAGGAAGGGCTTTAGAGTGGCAGGCCGCTGTGTGGAGTAGAATGGAGATGGCAGCGTGTAGATACGAGAGTTTTGTCAGCCAGCTCCGGGAGGTGTTTGATCACCCTCACAAAGGAAAAGGCAAGCGCCGAGCGGCTGTTGAAACAAAAGCACTGCACGTGGAAATTCCACCACTACACGGTGGGGTTTCGGACTGTCGCAACCATGAGAGGGTGGAATGACGCCGTGCTGAACCCCACCACTGCAGCAAGAGAGCTGAGGGGACCAGTTCAGATGGTAAGCAAGTCAGAGGTTTCTGCCTCCGCCTCTGCTTCAGGGAAGAAGCAGTGGTCTGGTCACAAGGCACTGAAGTCCAGGAGGGTTCAGTTGCCTCTGGGTCACCGAGAACGACGACGCGGGGTCCAGCAGCCTCCTCTGGGTCGCCGGGAATGCCACAGGATCCAGCAGCCTCCTCCGGGTCACCGAGGATGCCGGAGGGTCCAGCAGCCTCCTCCAGGTTGCAGAGGACAGCAGATTTTCCAGCAGCCTCCTCTGGGTCGCCGAGGATGCTGGAGGGTCCAGCTCCTTTGACAGGGAAACTGAAGGGTCCTGTTCCCGCATTGCAGAGACCACCAGGCTGTCCCTGGAAGTCGCAGAAACTGCCGGGTCCCACCCCTACACCCCTGGAGCCTGCGTGTTTTGCTTCAGCATTGCTGTCTCCACCTGGCTCTGCCCTGACGTCACCGTCTTCCCCCTAGCTCTGACTGGACCTCACCTACTGCGCCATCTTCCGCCATGGCATCAGTAGCTTTGTCTCACTCCCCCCGGACATCACCTGGCACCTCCTGGCTCCCCCCGGATGTCGCTGACGTTGCCTAGCTCTGCCACCATGTTTTCCGGGCCCCAGGGGGAGGGCAGGGTCTTACGGGATGCCGGGAGTCATCTGTTAGGAGGGGGGCGGTTATAAGAAAAAGAGCTCCATCTGGGTAACCCCAGTCATAGCTCCCAAATCCAGAATTCCACAGGTGGTATGGATTTGGGAGCTATTGGCAGGAGTTACATAAACTCGCATCCTATGCTAGGAGGGTGCAAAGCTTACACCATATTCACGTGTGTTTTCCGAGCCGTTCCCTAGCCTTAGTCTCAGATTCCTGGATATTGACCTTAGCCCTAGTCTTAGTTATTGTCACGAATGGAGGTGAATCTGGAAACCAGTGCGGTTAACAAACATCTTTATTTGCAAAAATCAGCAACACAGGAACCGGCGCTCCGGCGCTCGGTAGGAGAAAGCCTCGAGGGGTGCTCAGTGGTAACTGCCTTCGCTTGAGCTAGGCTCAGCTCAGTTTGTGTAAAGTTCAATACCGTATCCTATAATGCTAACGCTTAGCTAAGCGCTTGCCAAGATACTGACCCTACAATCGTCGCCTTTCGACCGTGTACAACGAGTATCCTCTGTGCTCTCCCCTTGTCCCGGCCCTGCCTATATTGCCAGGTAATGAGGGGTCTAAGCAGCCGCACCTGGATTAGATTGGGCCAGTTTTTACTCGGGGGATGGAGACCGGCGCCGACCGCTGGGTGGTGGTAATCCCCCTTCCACTGCAGGGGGGGCCTACCTGTTCCCTTACAGTTATACCCTAGTCTCAGTGTCTTTGATAGCCTGTTTGCACCTGATCGACCTTTGGACTGTGTTTGACTTCGAGTTTCGGATTTCCCCCTTACTGGTTGCCTATTTCACCATCCATTGGCCAGTTGTGTTACTGTTAAGAGCATTTAGGATAAAGGTTAATCATTAACCATTAATTAGTAAATTAGGAGCAAAATATAACACACTGTCACTGACCTTTTTATTAATTTTGTATTAATGCACATTAATGCAGTATCATTTGGCTCATAAGGTTACAATGGATCTGGATTTAATATTTAATTTAAAAAATTTAATAATGGCACCTGTGAACTGGACACTGATAAAAGCTTAAGTAGTTATTTCTGATAATGAATGACCTGAACACAGACAGCCAATGAGTGCTGTAAGGATCCAGTCTGGAGGTTCCTTAGGTCAGCCACATACCTGAATGAATCCACATTCAGGTCTTAAAGAAGTAAGGTATTATTTACCTATACCTTGAAACTGTAAAATGGATCTCTCTGAGGGACAGAATATATTCAGTACACTGTTAAGAATCAGGCTGTGTACTGAATAAGAACTGTTATCAATCAAGCCCTCCATCAATCCATTTTTCATTGGATAATAACTGCATCAATCCATCCATCCAATCATCCATTCATGCCTTGTTCTATTTGTCCATCCAATCATCTATCTATCTGTTCATCGTATCTATCCATTATTCTATTTGTCCCTCAATTCATCTATCCATCTGTTTATCCATTCATGCATTGTTGATATCTACCCATCTATCACAATAATTTATCCATCAACAGTATCTATAATTATTTGTCTATTTATGCCTCAACTGAATAGGAGGTGCTAATATGTTCACTGTTTTCTGCAGTTTATTCATCTATCCATCCATCTATCCATCAATGCATCCATCCATCTATTGTCCGTCTTTTCAAACATTCATTCATGCATTCTTCTCTCCATTGTACTGGCATTTTTTGTGCATCCACCTGTCTATCCATTCATTGGGCCATCTATCTTATCATAAATGTATTTGTCTATGCATCCATCCATCCATCCATCCATCCATCAATCTTTCCTTCCTTCCTTTTTTCCTTTAATGCATCCATCCATTATTCTAATTATTCATCAATTCATCTAGCCATGTGTTCATCCACTGATCCACTGTTTTCTATCCATCCATTCATCCATCCATCCCTCCAAGCATCTATCTATCCATCCAAAAGCTATAACACTGGTTTTTAATATCTTCCTATCTAATCTTTGTCTGAATTACTTTTCTAATAAAATTCTTCTAATACAATACACAGCAATGTTCTAAGATCTAGTGCAAAGCCTTCTTAGAATTGCAGATGCTGTTACAGCAGCACAATGGGGGGACACAAACACTGTCTTAATTTCAGAAGAAACATTTAGTGAAAAGGTCTCTGCAAACTGTGTGAATGTGTGGACCAATTAACACATATTATAATTGATCTGGCTAAATAAATTTTCCCTCTGATTTCCAAAAACAAATAAACTCAGTTGATTAGAGTAGTTTCTGATATTTACATGCAGCTTAAGGGTGCACAAATACTTTGCTGTGTTGTAGGGTTTCTAAACCTATATGATGAACCAAGTGCTTGCTTCTGTTATGACATGCATGCAAGAATCGCTGCCTTGTTTAGCAAGAGAACCTTGTTAGTAGGTGGTGGCTGGTGGATGTGAAAGATTAGAAACAAGAAAAAAGAAAAAAGATGCAGTGGAAAGATCTAAGTGAATTCCATAAAAGAAGAAGGCCTAGTATATTATAAACATATGCTGGGATCATTTATAATCATTAGTAGCTCACCTCTGCTCCCAGTTTGAAATAAAATCATATTTTACACTTTTGGAGTGTGTACAAAGTATGAGGTTTTTACACTGACTTTACAAAGTTTGATTTTGCTCTAATGATTTTAAATAACATCAAAAGTGTTCAAACATAGAGCATCACACCCATAAATGGATGCAGTTAAAACTTGGTTGGACATGACAGATCAGATTTTTCAAAATTTTGCTGCAAGCTCATAAAAAAGGAGGGCTTGCCATGTCACTTTGATGATTACACTCAATATGTGTCTATTCCTGTCATTCAGTCAGGTGATGCGGAACCACCAGCAAACAACAGGTGTCAAGACAAAGCAGCCATCCATCTATGGCCTCAGGACTCTGAGAGACAGATTGCCTAAGGGTGTAAGCCTTTCCACACGTTCTGTGTAAGCTCTGTTACACTGTGTGGGCAAATCATGTAAGCTATCCATATATCTGTGGGTGCAAATAATTGGTATATTGATGGATGAATGGATGGATGGATTTACAGAGATTTCTATAAATATGCTAGTTTGGTGATATAACTCTACATAAGTTAAATGCATTAATTCATGCCAGACATCCACTGCGCCTCACCTCAGAGAGCAAGAAACAGCATCACTTTCCAAGTAGCTACTGAAGCTAAAAAAGCTAAGATTCCTGTGGGAGCACTTCAGATTATCTGATGGTTAAATAAGGCTCAGTGCAACATTTAAGGTAAGATGCTGGTATACCACGGAGACATGATAATAAAGATGAATCTTGAAATATGTAAACAAAGTGGCATGTATCCAAGTACCACTAGATTATGCAGTTTTACATAGAGTGGCCCCGGCTGCCAGAGTTTAAAGCATTTAAGTCGAAGTAGTCGACTTAAATGTAGAATACAACATTATCTTTTTTTCTGTGCTGATCAGTCAAGTAAGTGGAAAGGCAGACCCTGAGTAACAGTTGTAAAAAAGAAAGTAGTGTGGAGGACAGACAGGGGGTAAACATTCATGTAAAAAGGAGTAAGTCACATACAGAATTAGCAAAAAGATAAAAATCCTTAGGATCACTTGCCCATTTTTCCAATATATCAACTTCAAAACTTTACTTGCTGCTTAATATATCCAATTCTGTAACCATTGCCATTGTAATAAGAAAATTAAATAATCATTGTTATTCACTTCACCTGTCAGTGGTTGTCTGTTGTGTCTGATTGGTGTATGTATATTTATTGAAAGTCAAATTTATTTTTTACAAATTCTTTTAAGTGCCATTGATCTTTTCCATAAAATATGATTCTGGTTTTTTGGGTAAGGAATTATCTACTTTGAGATGACTGAACATATTCAGTAGGGCCTGTTAAAACCACAGCATACATAAATCAAACAAGAAACAATATGTTCCATATCTGTGGAAGAAAGAAAGAAATAAGCTAAAGCAATATATAAAGTGCAGCTAATAAGTTGTTCATTCCTATTTATATGTACAAAGTGTATAATATTTGTTAACTGCAATTGGTAAACAATGTGCTAAATGAACCTAACCTAGTCAGAATCTGCTAAAAAATGTCTGTGGTCTTAACAATTTCATTTCATTTCACTTACTATTTCAGTTTAAATAATCCTTCACAATTTATAGTTACTGGTTGATTAGTTTCCAATAAAATAAACATACATCCCAGTAAAGTAAATCTATGTACTGTTACCCAAAATGACAAAGGCCTGGCATATGATGATAAACTGTACATACACTATAACCATAACTCTACCCATTACAACATCCTATTAATTTGCTGGTTCCATTTCCTCTATAAGGACCAGCACAGCTAAATAGTTTTCTCCTTTTTATTACTTCTTATTCAAGCTTATTATATAAGAAAATGCTATATTATATATAACATTTTATGTTCATGTTAAAAAGAATGTTTTTTGCCAATTACTTCTGCATAGATAGCAGGGAATTCCCAGATAGTAACCTAAATGGACAGTGGAGCTGATAAAATGGTCAGTGTGGATATGAGGTAGGTGTACCTAATAAAGTGGTATACTAGTGCAATTATAACAGTATACTGTTAACATGCCTTTTCTAAACTTAAATAAAATGTTACCATAGTAAAAAAAAATACAAGGACAATTTAGATTTTTCTTAAACCTTTATTTTTAGATGGATGCACCCAAAACATACTGCCACCTCAGCCACCAAGATCCTGTAAGAAGAACTTTTTGAAGACATTACTGACCTCCAGCCTGACGTCAATTGAGCCATACCACTCAAGCACACCTGAGCTCTTCTGTCCACAGTCTGTATTGACCATGGTTGGGGTCATGATCTGGAAGTTTGGTCTTTTCTTTTTTGGTTTCCTGCACTATATCCTGTAAGGTGGTGTAAAAATCCTTTGGTCAATCATTCATATGGTTCATATGGTTCTGCACAGGTGAGCAAAAGAGATTATCAATATAGATCACTTCTTATCCCTTCATCATAAGAGCTGACACAAATTGGAGCTAGATTTGCTTGTTTAGGGGATGGTTAGGCTTTTACTAGAGCTGCTGGCAGTATTGATGCCTGCTAAATAAGAATTAAACCACCAGCTGAGAATGCTCAGTGTTTTCTACTCCAGTCCACTTTAGGCTGTGTGCAACCACCATTTTTATTGGATCCCTGGGACTTTTCATGAGTCACATGAGCTCAAGAACAGTTCCATTCTTCACTCAAAGGTTGTACCCATCTGACTAGTTTTACCTTCTTGGAGATGTAAGTTATGCTTGCTTCTTAGCACTGATCTCACTGATGACCCCATACCGGGAACTAGTATGCTGTGCTACACAATGGCGGCACAGCATTTATTGTGCCAAAGCACAATTTGCCATCGATCAAGCTTAAAGCATAATGGCATTCCGTTTTTGGAGTAAAGTCACAGTTCGTCATCCAGGTCACTGCATATTGTGCCATTTTGCCCAACCTATGTATGGCCAATCATGGAAGGTACAGCGGGACCAAATGACCTTTATGACCAGCCAGAGCTAAAGTGTAGGCAGAAACTCAAAGCACAATTTGCAGCAACAGTTTTTACTCCAGGTTCGCTCACAGTTGAGCTGCATGAACATTATTACATATAAGATTTTAATTGCCACTATTACTGCATTAATGCATTTTCCATGCATGAATATGACATGTAAAATCACACATATCTGCCATGGTTACTATAATGTTGTCATTGCTATATATAAAGTATAATATGTTACTCTATCTTGTTTCTAATTAGTTTATATATATATATATTACTACATCTAATTCCACACAAGCAGTAGAGTTTTTTTTTAAATCAATTTAGAGCTGTGTGTGGCTCCTAAATATATAAAAAAACTCCACAACCAAATGCAGCTACCACTGCTTTTTTGTTGACATGCCCCCTACTCAGAAAATCAGGATGGATTTATCCATTGACAGCTTCATGTTTGTAGTATAATAATAATAATAATAATAATAATAATAATCATCATCATCATCATCATCATCATCATCATCATAATAATAATAATAAGCTGCATTTATATAGCACCTCTTACAATTTCAAGGTCCCAAGAAAATATCTTAAATATACGAATATATATTAAATATATTTCAATATATATAAATTTGTTAAATATTATTTATTTACATTACATTTAAACTCTGCCTCTCCAGTGGGCTTTTTTCTTGAAAGATACTGCTGTGGATCACAATGTGAACTATTGTACTATTAATTATAGTAAAAAATATTTCTAATTTACTCTAAAATTGCAGTAATTGTTCACAGCATTTATGCTACTGTCAATGATTTACAGCACAAGTACTTAATATGGCCATTAATGGTTTTAGCTATTCTCTTATAAGGTAGTTTTACCATTACTCATTGCCTGGGGCCTCGTCTGACCAAACAGCCTCGTGCAATTTATAAAGCATTTTTCCTTTTTTGTCTTAAACCTAGGACAAAATCGCAGCAGTGTCAAGTGCGCACACACCTGCAAATTAGAAGTCACTTCAATTAATGAGCTTTTCGGCCTGCACCCATTTTCTGTTCATTGCAAAAAGATTCCTCAAAAATAATGTTTACAACCTTTAAAATATTTTTTAAAAAATTAAAATATGTTGGTGCCTTTTCTTCTTTTCCTGTTGCACAAAGAAAAATTCTTTGTACATAAGAGAATACTTTATCAGTCCCTGAACAGGAACATTTGCACTGTTACAGCAGCAAAGAGGATAGTGCAATAAAATATAATGATAATAAAATAACTTAACAGACAGCAAAATATAATAAGTAACAAATAACTAAAAACAGATTGCAGGGTTTAATGAACATTCTATGATGTTGCTTGAGATAACTGTCAATTTATTTCTTTTTCATTCTTTAAAGTGACTATTTGTCATTGTGAACACATTCAAGCACCACAGCGAATTTTGGTGTGCGACTTTACAGTAAAACAGACAGTAAAAATACAGTTGTATTGCAAATGACTGACTTGTCACTGCAGGTGAAAAGTGAAAGTGACCAATTTGTTATTGTGAACACATTCAATTACACATAAAATGCAGGATGAATGCTCTGAATTTAACCCATCCACACGAGGAGCAGTGGGCATCTATCAGCATAGCCCAGGGAGCAGTGTAGTGGGACGGTGCCCTTCTCCAGGGTCCCTCAGTGGTACCTGGGTGATTTGAACCTTCAGCCTTCTGTTCACAAGGGTAAGATCCAAACCACTAGGTTACCGCTTCACATATAGACTATTTGTCAAATTAAGACTAATTTAGAAGGGTAAATGTTAAATAATGGAAAGTTTATCAAAGAAAGTATTAGAAATATACTAAAATATATAGAATATAACAAAAGGTATTATACTGTATAATCAATTAGAACCTATTATACAGGATTTCCACCACCAGAGAACAGTGGGAGTTCAAATGCCTTATCAAAAACATTCAAAACACTTTACTTTAGTCTTTAAACAATAAAGGTTACTTTTCCGCCATATTGTCTTACTCTAACTTACTGCAGGTTTTGAAGATCTTCAGTTCCAGCAGTGAAATTCCCGTTTATGTCTGTCCTTCACTCCTGTGGCTTTGTTAACTGAGAGAAGAGCTTTGGTTCGCTGTGACTGAATGGAGAAGCCTCGCACTGGTCTTTGCCTCCACACCGCTAAACCCTGCTTCTCCTGGAGGAGCAGGTAATTCCTTTCCAAGTCTAAGGAGTAGCACCTTAGTGCACAACACCGGCTTATCAAGCACTGTTACTGAAAACCCTCACAGACCCCCTACCCCGCCCATCTGAATAAGGAGAAGGGGGTAACAGTGGGTGGTACTGGGGCTTCAGAAAATTGGAGAGAGAGAGGGCGAGAGATAGAGAGAGAGAGAGATCTCATTCACGGACCTCTGAGACATCACGTCTGCACACGAAAAGTCTATCTCTCTCTCTCGCTGTCGCTAGGCGCACGTATTTCTCTACAGAGAGCACAGTGTTAATGAGAACCGCTCTCCACTGAAGACGCGATGGAGAAGATTCCGGAGATCTTACTGCACGGTGAGTTCACGCGCAACGCTGCACAAACTGGAAAGTGTGTGTATATAAGTAGATTTGTTATATTTGTTGTGTTTTTCTGAGCTGCGGTGTAAAGTTTGTGTGGTCTGTGTGGTGATGTGTAAAGCTGAATCTGATGATCCTGTGTGAGTGATAGAAGGGCTTCGCACTGCTCAGTGTCAAACTTCTCTCACTGTACTTCCATTATCTCCTGGTGTGTTGGGATGTGCTGGGAGTGGTGGCCTGATATAGAATAACACCTTTCTGATCTCGGCTCTCTGTGTGTGCGTGCGTGCGTGTGTAATTAGAGTAATTAGAGATACACAGAGAGAGAGGGAGTGTGTGTGTGTGTGTGTGTGTGTGAGAGAGAGAGACAGAGACAGAGACAGAGAAAGAGAGGAGGGAAAAAATGAGAAAAAGAGAATATAATCTAATTTATTATAAGAGGAAGATCAAGAGGGTCACACAGTCAGACAAAGAGAGGGGGAAAGATTGTCAGACTGGGAGAGAGAGAGAGAGATGGAGAGAAAATACAATACTTTTTTTGTGGAAAAATTAATATGGAGTGGAGAGAGAGTGAAAAGTAGAGTCAGATACAGAAAGAGAGAAAAATGAGAGAAAAGGAGTCAGACAGAGAAGGACAGTTAGAGAGAGAAAGAAAGAGTCAGACAGAGAGAATGCAATCTGATTCTTCATTGCGGGTAATATGGTGTACCCCCTTATTCAAATGGCTGTGAAAAGATTTGTTGTTTTATTAGAAATGTCTCTGGTGTATTCTGACATGTTAAACCCTACAGTGATTCAGTTTTTAATTGCTTGGTATATTGTATGTATATCACATACATTAATGTAAAAAATATTTTTCCTTCTCCTGTAATACTGGGGATACGAGTATGTGTGTGTGTGTGAGTGGGTGGTTGAGTGGGTGGGTGGTAAGGATGTGCATGTGTGTATATTTGTACAATATAAATAATGAGTTTGCCACTTCATCGCTGCAGTAACAGCCTCTACTCTTCAGGGAAGATTTTTAGATGGTGGAGCAATAGTATATTGCATGCAGCCCTTAGTCTAACAGCAATAATGAAAAGATGCAAGGTAGATTACAGAAAGGTTCTCAAATGCAAAGGCCAGGCTTGCTCTCAAAAGCAACTCAGTGGTTTATTTTGTGAACACTCTGATTGCCAGGAGTTTAATGATCATATTCTCAGAGTCCTCACCATGTTTTACATAAATCGTGTATATCTGTTATCGAATATCATTGGTGCATAAGCCCAAAATGAGTAATGCCTAAATCCAACCTGGCACCTTCCTTCACTCTTAAAAATAGAGATTCCTAAAATATTCTTGGCCTCTATGTAGGGGGGAAAAAAAGTTGTTATTCAACTTTTACGTTATGTGGAGGACCTTCACACTCACACTTCATACATCTTTAAAGAACAATACACTGAAAAGCTGTTTGGGGAAACACAAATATTTGATGACTATTTTACAAATGTACCTGTAATTGTAGTCAATCATGTCTTGTTATGTTTGGTTGTAAATAGTAGGGGTGGAAAAATAATCACTTCCTGATTGATTTCTCTTAAGAATTATTTTGCTCTGATCTATAAAAGAAACAGAAATCAGACTTTTACATAGGCTTATGCAAAAATATGTTATTAAAAAAAACTGAATACATGTACGCTCATGCTAAAATCAACAGGTTTGCTGACACCACCTATGGCAGGCAAAGCTCCATGTTTGATAGAGACCTCATTTTTATTTTTGAATCATGCTAATGTTCACCTTAAATACTGCTGTTAATCCAGCTTTGTTTCATCATGGCTAAACTAACCAAAAAAACAGAAATAGCCCATTTTATTAAGATTTTGTTAAGTGAAAATAAGTGTACTGTAAAAACTGCTGTTAATTTATAGCCAGTTTTTGACAGTATTATCCTGTTTTAAAAAGATTTACTGTAAAACTATTGCATGTTACTGTCTTATGACATCAACAGCTCTAAACAAAAAGGAGCTTTCTGCAAAGCTATTTAGGTATGTAAGTTGTCATATTTAGTTTAACATTTGTAATATATTAGGAACAACACTGCACACAGTCAGTTCTGTTCACTCGTTTTTCATCCAAATGCTGTTAATTAACATCAGCTGGCTTGCTGTGTCTGTGTTGAGAGAGCTGAGAGAAAATGGGTGTGTGTATGCTGTACTACTGTCATATGTTTTTGTATGCACGGGTCAGTGAGAAATTGTCATTATTAGTGTTTGCTTTGACATCAGGATAGGAGAGATTTCTTTTTCATCACAGGCGCATAGAAGCCTATGTAGAGTTGAGTAGTGAACTTCAGACAATGTGGGATGTGTGACAGGATTTTATGGTTCTCTAAAGTGACATCTTTTAAATCAGCATACATTATTGTAGATCTTTTTGTGGAATCTGTTTAGGTTTTTTCCCTCAGGCTTTTCTTTAAGAAAAAGGCTCCATGGGCAATGCATCCATGCAAGAAGTATATAAAGCAGCTCTGGAATTAATGTGTAAAAAAGACTGGCAGAAAAACCCAAATAAAAGCCCACTGATGCACAGATGTACACCAATCAGTCATAACATTAGCACCACCTTATACTGTACTAAGTAGGACCTCCTCATGCTGCTGAAAGAGCTCCGACTGTGCCACACTGTGTGTTCTGACACTTTTCTGTCAGAGGCAGCATTCACTCTTTAAACCACCCTAGCTCTTCTCTGGGATCAGACCAGACAGGCTAGCCTTCACTTCCCACATGAGCCTTGGGTGCCCATGACTCTGTTGGCGATTCACCAGTCCTTCTTTGGATCACTTTTCATAGGTACTAAATACAGCAGACCTGGAACACTTAAAAGATCCTGCTGTTTTGGAGATGCTCAGACTCAGTGGCCTATTCATCACAATATGGCCCTTGTCAAAGTGGCTCAGATCCTTATGCTCATCCATTTTCCCTGCTTACTGCACATCAACTTCAAGAACTGTCTGTTCACTTGCTGCCTAGTTTACCCTACCCCCTGACAGGTGCCATTGTAATAACATATATAGATAGTCAGTGTTATTCACTTTTCTGCCAATGGTGTTAATGTTATGGCTGATCAGTATAGGTAGGAGATATTAGTTTGCTGTGTAGAATGGTGTTTATGATCCAGAACTATTCACCCAACATCAGTACCTGACCACACAAATGCTAATTAAAAAAGAGATGATGTTATAAGATAAGAGAGATTGTCATTGTATCAGGATATAACAAAGTTTGTTTGGTAGCTCTCAGGTACCAGCATCAGAAAAAAGTATACTTAAAAGAAAAATAGACAAAGAAGAAAAATAGAAAAATAACAATATAAAAGTGCAAAGAACAATATAATAAATTATTCAGTATTGAAGTGAGGTAGACA
>JBBPDA010061031.1:0-13234 GCA_037974385.1 Arnoldichthys spilopterus | reverse complement strand
CTCCGCACAGAAAGGCACCTGTGGCCAACCCGGGGATCGAACCCAGGACCTTCTCACTGTGAGGCAACAGTGCTAACTCTATATAATTTCTAAAAAATTCTATTTTGAAAAGAAAAAATCACATTTTGCAGACTTTGCAAGCAGAAAGCATATAGTTGGTTTGCTAAGGGTAGGCTGTGGTTGCCATGTTTGGCTAATCTGAGGTTTAAACTGCTGTCACTGTTTCACTATTTTTTAAATAAACAGTAAGGCTTGCCAACCTTCTTTTGAGAAAAGTCGGGATATTTTGTAAAATGCAATCAAAAGAAGGATCAAGTGTTTGTAAATTCCCTTGAGCTTTAATTTTACTGACAAAATTTAAATATGAACGGCTTCTTTAAATTTGATGCCTGCAGATGTAAAATAGTTGTAAACATGCCTCTGTCCCAACTAGTTCAAATGTTGTGCAGGAGTCAAATTCCAGATGTCGAAATTCTAAAACTTACTTTTACAAATGCATTTAAGTTGGTCAGTAAAATGCCTGGAAACCTTTTCTTTGTCTTTGACAGTTAAATAAAGGTTCAAGAGAGTTAACAAACCACAGATTCTAATTGTTATTGCATTTTACAAAATGACATTTACATGGGTTTTTAAATTTCTGAATTTCTTAATTCAGAATTTCAAAATTTCTTAAATTCAATAATAAAATGTTTACATACTGTAAACATCTGGCAATTTCACTGGTATGAATATCTAATATCTATAAAAATATAATAATTTAGCATTTAATATATGGTCCCATATGCTGTTATTACGAGTCATACAGTATATACACTTTTTGGTACTATATAGGGAACACTGTAGACAACTGGAATAAAAGACAATGCAGTTCAGAAACACCAAGTGTGGGACAAAATGTCCAGAACATAAGATAACCTTATAGATCAAAGCTTAAATGTGGTGAGTACTGGGTGGACATCACATGGCTAACTTCACAGCAATGCAGGATGAATAATGTTGGCCTGATTTCACAGGCCTGCCAGAAAGGCCGACTCCAATCTTCCTGCATTAGCCTTTCATCTGTGTAACAACCACATCTAGCTTTAATTCAAAATGAATGAAAGTTCATATGGGGGAGATGATGAATAGGCTTAATTATGTTTCACTAATGCCTGTTACAACATCACTTTAACAGTGTAATTCATGCATCAGGGGACACAAACTTATAGAGAAGATAAACATACAGTAAAAAAAAAAAAAAAAAAAACACTCCCTAAAGGACATGCTAACAAGAGCTATATGTTCCCTCTTCTCAAGAGGGGGGTGGAGTGGGGTGGTTTGGAGGACAATGTGCAAGAGAAAATAATCATTTGAAACTGGATTAGTTAAAATGAATTAGGAGACAATGTTTCCTGCATCTTAATATTCAATTACAGCATGTTCTAGACTTGCAAAACTTTGTTCAGACAGAATAACAATGTGGGAGGAAGGAAGACAGATTTTTCTAGCATTGGAAAGAATGGTTTAACAGTCTGCACAAGAAACACTGCAGTACTTTTCCAACAAACTTGCAAATTACTCAGTCAATTACACTGATACTGCAACGGGTTGAGCCTCCTGTACCCCGCCTTAGGCCCGCAGTCAGCTGGGATTGGCTCCAGCTTCCCCGTGACCCGGAAACGGAAGAAGCGGTTGGAAAATGGATGGATGGATGGAATTAGACTGATAAATGTAAGGGACTCACACACACACGGGTGACAAATAAAAGGACAAACCAGAACAGTGTCTTATTAAGGTGTCTGAGCCACCATGACCCACCAGAACAATTTCAAAGCCCTGTGTAAAGATATCTACAAGTCTCTGGAACTGGACTGGAGGGACTGAACACCATTTTTCCAAAAGATCTTCCTTCAGTTTGTATTTTGATGATGGTTGCAGAGTGTCACGTCCGTCCAAAATTTCCCAAAGGTGTTGAAATAGTTTGTGATCTGGTGACTGTGAAAGCCACTGGCCTTCCACCATTTCTACATTAATTAAACCACTCAGTGGCCCTTGGGGCAATGTCATCCTAGAAAAGACCCCTTCCATCAAGAAAGACATGTTTCATCACAGGGGGTGATCAGTCTTGGTGTGGCCCTTCCCTCTAGGGGTACAAGTGAAGTCAGTCCATGCAAGCTAAATGACACCCCCCCCCCCCAGCATAATAGATTAACCTGGCTGCTGCATTTGTAAGGGCCAAGAATTCCAGCCTTTTCTTGGTGTGCACCACACATACACTTGCCCATTTGAAGTGAACAATGATTCATCAGATCAAATCTTTTTTATCCACATCTCAGTATATCAGTCTGTTTTTACATCACTGAACTCTCAAATGTGTGTTTGTCTTTGTAATGAAGGGTTTATGAAAGGGGAAGCTGACTATTTGTCATTGTGAACACATCCCAACACACAATGAAACTGCAATTAGCTGCCCAATGCTCCACATGTGGATGCATTATCAACAGAGCCTGGGTGGAAGTGTAGCGGATCCTCAGTAGTACCTGGGCCAGGTCTTGAACCGATGACCCTCTGATCACATGGGCAAGTCCTTAACCACTAGGCTACCACTGCCCACCACCAGGCTGCCATTGCCCACCACTAGGCTACCACTATCCCCTATACCCTGCAGCTCTACTATAAGCTTCTATATATAGTTTTGAACAGCACAATCTGATCAAGTCTCTGTGAGCTGAGAAACAGCTGCTCCTCTGTATTTCCTTCCATAATGCATTAATACATGAGCATCCCACTTACTGAACATGTGCTTTCAACAACAACAACAACATCAAGCCCTATTTAATGATGCTTTTCTTGTAGATGTAAATGCAGATGTCACTTTTTAGTCACTGTTCCTATAGAAACACTAGCTGGTTGAGTAGTGTTTGTGGCTAAAGCTCATGACATCCATGCTTTAATAATGAAACTTCCTTTTCAAGACTTGAAGATCTTTTGCTTTGGACATCTTGATGCAAAATCAAGGTCAGCTGGGCCAGTGCAGCATATTATAGTGTGGTAGGATGTTGATGGCCTGCCTGCCTCATGCAGGACAGCTATCTACACTTGTTTTCCTACTCATTTATTCAGGTACTTCCTTTCGTTTGCCTTTTATTGTCATTTGGCTGTATACGGGGCGTCTGGGCCATGCAAAGATGAGCTAACAAACAAATGGGTTAATCAAGTCAAGTCTGCTTCAAAACAACAGACCAGCTGTGAAAAGGCCTTCAGTATGTGAGGTCACATATATGACACATCACGACACAGAAAACAAACAGAAAACCGTGTTCCAGATGCTTCTGTTCTTATTATAGAAATCAGAGAAACAAAAAGGTCCATAAACTGTCCCAGTTGCTCTGCTCTGCTAGTTTTAGAGTGGTCCGAAGTGCAGGAGAGAGGGGGGAAACCCACTCCCTACCCAGGACCCAAACTCGAGAGTTGCTGCTGAGCCACTGGAGGCCTTCTGTGCTGTGAGTCACCACACAGGGGAGCCCACAAGAACCAGAATGTGGGCCATGACTCAGCACACAGGAGCACATGGGGACCGAAATATGGACCTAGTGACAGAAAGGTTAAGTGTGTTTATGTGTTTGAGTGAGTGAGTGAGTGAGTGAGTGAGTGAGTGAGTGAGTGAGTGAGTGAGTGAGTGAGTGAGGGAGTGGGTTGATGACAAAGTGGGTAAGTGAGTGAGTGAGTGAGTGAGTGGGTTGATGACAGAGTGGGTAAGTGAGTGAGCGGGTGAGTGAGTAGGTAAGTGAGTAAGTGAGTGGGTTGTTGACAGAGTGGGTAAGTGAGTGTGTCGGTGAGTGAGTGAGTGGGTGGGTCGGGTGACAGAGTGGGTAAGTGAGTATGTGGGTAAGTGGTAGAGTGGGTGAGTGAGTATGTGGGTAAGTGGCAGAGTGGGTGAGTGAGTATGTGGGTAAGTGGCAGAGTGGGTGAGTGAGTGATTAAATGGGTAATTCTAACATCCTTAACCTAACACACACACACACACACACACACACATACACACACATACACACACATACACACACACACACATAGATGTGTATACAATGGGTTTAATGCCATATAGTCATCTTCTGCAGCCTAACTGTGCTCTCTCAGCTGATTTCAACAGACCTCACACAGAAAAGTGTGAATTATTAATTGACTGAGAAAAATCACTAATACTGCCCACATCTCTGCACTGTTCATGTTCCACTATGCGGTCCAGAAGTGCTCAGAGGTGCTGGCTGACACAAATACAAGGCCCAGTATTAGATGTTGTGTATCATAAAATATAAAGAGACTGCATCATTAAGGCACAATGGCAGCGAGATGAATCAGTGCTGAGATAGAGATGCTTTATGACTCTGTGTAAAGGAAATCTTCTTCAAATTATATCAGGCAAAATGAGGCACAGAGGCTGTTAGTGGAACGGACAGTTGCTCTCTATCTGTACAGAACCAATTTAAAGATGCTGTAACTTCATTCTGCAAATGGGTAACTAAGGATGGTCAATTACTTTGTTTGTGTTGTTGATTCTGAAGCAGTAATGACTCAGTTTTCATCAACAAAGCTGAGGAAAGCAGCAAAAACACTTCTCCATTCCCTTATGGCCTATATTAGTCTTCCTTTCTCCATTCATTTTCCACTGGGTGTGTACCATTCTCACCACAGCATCTCCAAGCCTGCAATCATAGGTGTCTTCCCAACGCCATTTCAATGTAAACCCCCTTTTTATGCTCTCCCAGCAATCTCGGCACCCAGCAGTTAATGCTCAGTCAGCATGTGAACTGGAACGACAGCTAATGGGAATTTCTGTACAAACAAGGGCTTATTTTAACTCCATGCACAGTTGATAGCGAAAAGGAAAAGCTTTTTCTGGCCATATAGTGAAAACATCAGTAGAACCATATTAAAGTGCTCAATCATGAAATAAAATGTAAAGATTTAGAATTGAATGTACATGTTACATTTTTAGTTACAAGTCTATACACAAATGGTCAAGTTTTACTGGTAATTTAAGCACTTTGATTACAGCAAATCATCTTAAATAGTACAAAGGTGAGTTTTAACAAGAAATAAATCCATCATAAAAAAGGTTCAGGTCCAAAAACTGAAATATGTAGATTTCACACACAATAGAATTTCCCCCAAGCATTAAGAGACTGGTTAACTTACAGCTTTCCTACTGCAATGGAAGTGAATTAACGATATCCAATATTTTTCATGTACATATTTTCCAATACTGATACAGATACAGACAACATGGAGTAAATGGAGAAACTGGGATGACATACACCAGGACATTGATATTTTTCAAGCCAATATCTGATACAGGATTCTGAGATCACTGTGCATTCATAATTATCTGTCCTATTTCCCAGTAGGAACAAATTCAAACTACACTGGAAAAGCACTAACTGTGCACATATGAGAAAACCTGCGCTGGGAGTTGGCGAGATTTAGCACATGCTGTGTGAAAAGTCCTTAATTCTAAAGGATAAAGAGAGAGAGGTAAACAGTTGTGTAAAAATGAATTATGACTGCTTCGACAAATAAAACCACCCCAACAATATAAGTGGACAGGGAAGAAAATAAAATAAAGAAAATGTGGAATATGGGCCATTAATTAGGCAAGAGAGGTGAACCTCCGGTTTAGTCAGTGAAACTGAAGGCGGTAGATAAGGTATTCAGCTGCAGCAGCAGATATACAGGTCAGGTTTGACATGCACAGGCCATGTTTTCCTCTCCAGTGCTTTACTGCAGCCTTGTTCAGAGCCAATGACCGCTGACATTACACGTCTGAAAGGTGAGGGCAGTGACATCGATGCTGCTACCTCCATGTGATCTGTGTATTGAAGTGTGTGTGCACCTATGTGTGTTTCTTTTTGCTTTCTGACTATATACTGTAGAGGAACCAGGGCCAACAAAACCACAGGACCAAGAAAAGCTCCATGTTTGATTTTTCTCAAATAAGAAAAGCAAAACGTTTTCTTTTTGACAGCTGAGATGAAGATTAGGTTTAGATTTAGGGTTAAACTTCGATTTTGAATCTAAATTCTTATTGCATGTACTCTAAATTTTTACATATTGTTGCTGATGGGAAAAAATTAAATTTTATTCTTGATTTTTTTTTTTTTTATGTATGTTTTCAATGTATCCACATTTCATGATGGATGCACCAAAAAAAATGCTTCCAAATTAAATGCAATTTTAATTTATTCAATGTTTTAATGTTTCCTCCTGTAAAGGTAGCATTCCGGAGATTAATCATTAAGAAAATGTTAATATCTATATTATATAAGGGCCTTATTGTTAAACATACCATGTTGGAAAAATGCACTTTTTAGGTATATTTTAGCCATATAAATACATGTTAATGTACTCAAAGATTTCCCCAGGGAAAATATTTTTACCTTTTCATAACTGAATTCTTTAAAAATAGTATAAATATTTTAAAGTAGTAGTTTATTTAAAAAAAATTAAATAAAAGCCTGCAGTGGAGTCAATGGAACATAAAAATATAACTGCATTGGTATATGATACAGTTATGTTCCCTAACTAAATATGCTTACCCTTGAAGGTACCACCCCAGTGACAATGTTTGCACCATGAAATGCTATTTGTTGTTGTGTTTTACTAATTTTCAAAGGGATAATAGGTACAAATAAAAATAAATTATGCACAAAAATTTGCAAAAAAAAGTCACATTCAAATGTGTTCTTTGCAAAAGGTAACTCAATAACAAAACATGTCATTTGACTAGGGTGTTTAAACATCTGCATACAACTGTATTCATTAAGTGTGTTTTGAGTGAAAACTTCATATAACAAAATACATTTAAAAACAAACATTTAACGTAAAAAACGTAGTGTGTGATATCTAAATTACTACTTATTGTTTATTGCTTTACTGTTATTTGTTTATTTAATTTGTATTTTTCTAAGTAAATACATTCTCAGATAAAAGCTTTTTAAATAGAATTTTCTTAGGAATCTAAGTATTGAACCCTCAGAAAAAAAGGTGCTAAACTGTCACTAGGGCAGAATTCCCCTTAATCACTGGGCTGGTACTCCCAAGGGTACATCTTCAGTATCATAAGTAAGGGATATAACGGTATTGTATTCTGGTGCACTTATATTTTTAACGATGCACTGACTACACACTCTGTCTTATTGTATTCTTCTATTTTAAAATGTGGGTTATGAAAAAATACAAATATGCCCCTTTACCTGTACTTTTCAGGGTATTTATATTATTTGTATCCTGACAATAAAACTATACATATTTCTGAGATTGTAGGTACGAAATATAAGACACATACGTAGGGAACACATGTATGGCCCTCGAGTCCTGAGAAGGTATGAAAACAATAAAGTATATAATAAGATAAGATGACTTTACTGTCCCTGTACGAACACAATAAGATGTCATTTGGAGCAAAGCCTTTTAGATGCCTAAGCCAAAAATAGGAAAATAAAATAGAAAAAGTATATAAAATATATAAACATCTAGAATTTACACATACAAAAATAAAACAAAAGGTAAGCACAAAGTATTATATACAGTATGGGGAGCAAGGTGCTGATGCTTAGTGCAAATGGATTCAGGGGCAATAATAACAGTGGAAAATGAAATATCCATGTGTGTATGTGTTTGTGTGTGTATGTTTGATGTCCCTGAGTCCTTTAGATTATAGACTAGAACCTCAAATATATGGTTTGGCCAAGAGACCTTTAGTTTACGCTAGCCTACACACAGGCAGTCTTCTCTTTTAGAGAACCACTGTCAAAATGAAGTTTCCATCTTGTCAGACAGTGGTCAGGATGCTGGTGGGCTGCGGGAAATAGATTTAAGGCAAGAAAGAAACGAGAGATTACAAGCAATTACTGGTTTTCCTTATCAGTGATTTCCTATTGGGTAGACTCATATCCGTATTTAGCTTGATGAGGAACAAGGCAACAAGGCGACAACTCGAGGTTTCATTATTTAATAAAATCTGGTGCTTTTTCAAAAGGGTTGAAGGTTATTAGTGAAATCACTTGTCTTGCTATTTCTATCTCTCTACTTTTATTATTCCAACTTCTCATCGACTGCGTTTAAGGTAATTTGTGTCATTTGTTAGGGTCAGTTAGATTTTTTGCTCAATTACTGCTTTAAAGTAAAATCTTCGAGTCTAATCAGCCTCTCCAGGCCTGGCCACAGCAGCTCTGGGTTGTATCTGATGACACAGAGAGAAATACATAGCAGCTCTGCATGAGGTCCACATGATGAATCTGCGCTTGTGGGTGGAGGTGAATGTGGAGGGGGCCAGTCCATCACTCCAGAGATCAGGGCAAACATCTCCCTCAAGGGGCTCTCTGCGTCAGGCCTAATTACCACCAAAGCTCATCCAATTTCCTTGATCCTCTTGACCTCCTGTATGACATTGCCCTAGATGTGCTCAAAACTCTTATTCTTTCTCTGATTCTGCTTTCGAATTAATTTGTGGTAGAAGTTGAATTCAATTCATGAGACACAAGAAGCTTTTCTGAGATGATCCCATACAATAATATTCATTACCATATATAGTACACTCTAAAATGGTTCTTTGAGTAATGTCTTAGCAATACGGGAGACCACCCTGCCCAAGACAGACTAATTAAAAAGCCTTTCCTGGGTGAAAATGGGTGTGAAGAGGAAAGAAAACATTAAAATGTGTAAGGTGGTACATGAGGTTGAACCTCTAAAAGAGCTTAAATAGCTTGGAAATATAAAATGTTCTTGACCATTTCAAGGGTTTCTCCTAGAACCAATATGAAAAAGTTCAACCTAAAGAATTATGCATTGAAAGTGTCATCGCTGAAATAACCATTTCTGACACCTTCAGGTGGTTCCAAAGTGTACCAGTTAACACATCTGCTTTGCACGCAGAGTTTGGGGCAGTGGTGGTGTAATGGTTAGGGAGGTGACCTGAAGGTCACTGGTTCAAATCCCAAGTTCAAAGTTGTACAAGACCAGTACTAGTACCACTGAGGTACCCGTGAGCAAGGTACTGTTCCCTGGACGTGGCCTACATCAACTAACTTTGCTCCTGTACAGATGGGTTAAATGCAGTGTTCACATTTTGCTGTTGTGTGCTGTGGTGTGTTCACAGCGACGAATAATAATTTACTTAAAACACTTTAATTTTATAAGTGCAGTGTAAAATGTGATCATGGATTATTGTTAATGTGATAAAAACGCCACAATTTCTGACTGACTGACTAGCGAACACATAACAACCCTGTCCATAACATAACATAACAAGCCATGCCACCCTGTTACGCAATTATCTTTTTTATTTATTACATTAATTTTATTATTATAGAATTTTGTGCATTATTACTTGTTCTCAAACCTCAACTGTGTCATGATACATATTGCACATTGTGAAAATATCCTGTGATAATCTATTTTTGCCATAAGCCCACCATAATTTGCTATTTCACCACCAATACCGATATCTTGGTAGATATGTAATATCTAAAATGTAAAATACATTTAATAAATGACAGTTTTGTGTGAGATCTCAGCAGATGTTGTGGTGTATTTGCTGAGGTCTGGAAAAAGCCCATGACGAAGAACATAAGGTTTCTGTAAGTGCTTTGGCACTTAGTCATGGGATAATTGCCGGGATGGATATATACATTTCTACATGTGTGTGTATGTGTTTGTGAATGTGTGACAGACTTATTTCTCACCTCCTCCGCAATCTTTCTCCTCTTCCTCGATGCTGCTCTTTATGCCATCATACTCCTCGTCGATGTTCTGGTTGCCACGGATCTGGCTGAGCACACGCCGTGCCTTCTGTGTAAGACCCTTCTGGATGAGCCAGCGAGGACTTTCAGGTAGGAAAAGGAAGCCGAAGAACTGAACCAGCGCAGGTACCGCAGACAGGCCCAACATATACCTGAACCAAGAAGGAGAGGTAATGGACACCACAGTTTAGCTCAGAATTTCACAAGGAGCGAAGCTGAATAAAACATTCTGATATATGCCTGTATTCATATTAGGTGAAATTGCAATTGCCATCAAGAGAAAATGCAGATTTACCAAGATAAATATTGCATAGTTGTCTTTAAGTATTGTGATGGTCTATTTTTGACATAAGGCCCACCATATTTTGCTATATCACCCACTAATATCTTGGTATGATGCTTTTTCATTTTACATGTACATTTATTCATTTGGCTGATGCTTTTATCCAAAGCGACTTCTAAGCTACAAGAACAATCAAGCATTTTAGTTGCACAGGCCAGCACTGAAGTGAGTGCTACAAAGAGTCCAAAACATGCCTCTTAGTCACTAAATATAGATGGCAAGTGCTACAATAAGAACTATAAGTGGAAAATTACTATCTAGGAAACATTATGTAAGGCAGTAGCATGGTTTGTTTGTGACTGATAGGCTTAAATGCTGAGGTGGGGGACAGTTGAGTCTTGAGATGCTTTTTGAATATGGAGAGAGACTCTAGAGACCTAATGTTGCTTGGCAGCTTGTTCCACCCATGAGGTATAATAAAGGAATAGAGTGGGGTTTGATTCCACGTGGAGATGGAATCTCCAAGTGCTGTTCGCCCACTGATCTGAGTGATCTGGTGGGTGTGTAGGCCTGGATGTTGTGATGTCTGTGGTCTGGAAAAGCTCACAGGAAGCACATAAGGTTTCCATAAACAATACTGTTTAAGCAATTCTGGAACTCAGACAGTCAGGAAGAGCTTGCATAAGCAGTAAGAGGGTTAAGGGAGCTGGAGCTGAGGAGTTACTATTCACCGACAGGTCGCAGAAAAATAAGATTCAATAAAAATGTACTACATTTGTACTATCGGCTACATGTCAACACTACAATGACTAGTTGCAGACCCGAACCGGATATCTGCTAAATGTCTGGGCCAGTCACCAGCCAGCTACAGCCAATGAGAGTGCAGGATATGAGTCCATCGCCTCTGCTATGATGGAGAGCATGGCTGTGTCATGGTGGACTCAGCAAATGGAACAGAACTCTCTCTGTAAAACAGGCAGTCCATATAGCCTGTGTGTGCTGATCCATTCCTTCACCTACATCCCTTTCTGTTTCCTTTGGCCCAGTTTTTCTGAACGCATGATCATGAAAACAGCCCTTGTTTACCATTTGTAACTCCTGTTTGGCGTGAGGGTTTATCATGTAATTTTTTTATGACTGAGCATTATTTTGTTGTCCATACAGACCTAAAAGATGGTGTAGTTGGTGACGCCATGTCACCGCACTGTTCACACCACACACCTGTCAGACTCGTGATCGGGAGTCTCGAAGTTGTGTAGTGTGAACAGTACAGCAATCAGACCACTTTCAGAATTGTGTAGTGTGAACAAGGCATAAGAAAGAAGAGTTGAGAGTCACTGAGGTTTGGTGGGATTTGGTAAAGTTGGTGATGATAGGACTGATGACAGAAGAAAAAACACTGTATGACAACGAAAAGGTCACAAACTGTTTAACATGATGCATAAAAGAGATTGAGCAAGGTACCGTCTTGTTGCACTGCCTCCTGGGTGCTGTTGGTAGCTGCCCACTGCTCTATGCATCGACGGGTTAAATGTAGAGGCCACATTTCATAATGCCACACTTTATTTGATATTATGAACACATCCCATCATAGTCACATTCACATAAAAAGCACAAGCTATTAATGAATTTCATTAAAAAATGGAA
Source organism: Arnoldichthys spilopterus (assembly GCA_037974385.1). Lineage (NCBI taxonomy): Eukaryota > Metazoa > Chordata > Actinopteri > Characiformes > Lepidarchidae > Arnoldichthys > Arnoldichthys spilopterus. Next base: position 1,525 of record JBBPDA010061031.1, on the reverse strand, counting down.
AGTTGCGGTTACTTTTGAGGTAGTACTGATGCACAGGACTTCACTGCCATCAGAAAACATGTTTTATATAACTGTTTAAGACATTCAGTTCAGACAAGACTGAGTGCTTAACAGTCTCAGAATAATGTTTGAGTATCTCAGAATATGTATCAGACTCAGCCACAATACAGTAATCTGGTCTATTGTCTCTTGTAGCAGTGATCTGATTAGCATCAAAGCTAATGTCCGTTTCTCTTGCTGATTTAGTAAAACACATTATTAAACGTGCAAGTGATCGTTAATCTTCTAATGATCTAGCACAATGGAAGGCAAGAAAAAAGCTGGAGGGTCCCATTTAACCTTAAACCCCTTTATATAGCAGTTACATTTTTCAAATCGCTAGTCTTATAATCATTATCTGTATTGACTTCTCCATTGGCCTCAGCTGATTATCGTAGCAAGGCCATAATTGTGATGAATCCTATAATTGCAATGAAACAAGTTCATAAGTGCCACTCAACAAACAGTTCATGGCACAATGCAAAACTGGCCATGATGGACACACACAGAAAACCCGATGCAAAGTGACATTGCTAGTTTCATACCAGCGCATTCCCCATTTTCACAGTCTGGGTTTGTCCAAATAGCAAAATGGATTTAGACACACCCATAAATTCTAGTTGTGCCTTGTTCTTGACGCTTTGCATTAGATCATCAGAATGGAGTCGATGGTGTCCAAAAGCTGCACTGCATTTCCAGACCTGATCTCTATGTAGTGTAGAAATGCACTTATTTTGAAATGCATGAATGTTTTTTTTCCTGCCATGGAATTACCAGATGCCTAATTTCCTCATATAATTTAATGGGCCATTCACAATTCAGTGCACCACTCTGTCAACTGGTCATCACTGATTATTAAAGAAGAGATGAGTTTAAACAGAACCCATACGGTCATCTCACAGCATAAACCCCCTTAGTGCAGTGAACCCCCTAAAACCCTTTTAGTGCTGCATTACAATATTAATGAGCTTAAATTCATGACTCATTAGGGGAAATGATCAGGGCAGTAATTTCAGAGAAAATCCTATGGAGATCAACCAGGTTGTCGGTCTCTGCAGTCAGTGCCATGAAATGCACATGAAAGAGCAGTGCTGTATATACAAATGGAACATTTTTGTGCTGAAATACAGCTGCAACATGCAGCATAAAAGACAATCATACAAGGGTCAAAAGCAGAAAGAAATTACTAAAAAAATGTCATTATTTAAACCATAACTAATTGTTGTTTATCCTCTAAACTTGAAGTGAGTAACATTGACTTTCTAGTTATTTCATTACAATGGCACCTGACAGTTGGTGAAATATGTGGGGCAGCAAGTGAACTGTCAGTTCTTGAAAACGATGTGCTGGAAGCAGGAAAAATAGGGGAATGTAAAGATTTCAGCCACTTTGACATTCTAGTGCATCTTTCCATCTCCATGTGAACCAAGCAAGACAGTCCATCTATTGGTTCTGTGACTTCATGCCTGAGAGTGAATCACAACTG
>JBBPDA010061010.1:0-13235 GCA_037974385.1 Arnoldichthys spilopterus | reverse complement strand
TACTTAAGTATGACAAGTAATTTATAACTAAATGTACTTAAGTAATGAAAGTAAAAGTACAAGTACATATTAATAAAGACAGAAGGCATTTGGAATTCTGAATATTATGTAGTTTATCAAGCATATCTGGCACCTCAACACAAGGAGTCTACATCACACTTCATAAACACGGTCTTCAATGCCTAAACAATTTACAGAACACCAACCATTCAACCCTCCTCCCTCTCTTTTGTTCCTCTTGACCTTCTTTCTGTTTTTCCTCTAATAAGAGTAATGTGCACCGACCTAACGCTCCAAGTGTGAGTAAGAATGACATGTTATTTGCTAATTAAACTGAACAGTGTCGATGGACCTGAATCAGTTTAAATCAGATTTTTGTAATGACACTGCACATTGAAAATGTATTGGAGTAAAAGTATGCAGTTAAGTTAGGAAATGTAGTAAAGTTGACAGAACCTTTAAAAAACAGGAACAGTAAAAGTACAGGAGTGAAGTATTAATACTTAGTTACTATACAACACTGCTTGAGAGCTACAGTTTTAGGGTGAAGTGCTCCATCTAGTGTCTCATTACATAAAAGCAAGTTCCTTAAATGGGACAAACGCATTGCTAGGCCTTTTATTAAAGTATATAAAATATGAAACGATGAAAGACAAGCATTAAACAGAACAAACAAGCACTGGAAGAACAGACAATGACAGGCAGACAACAGGAGGATAGACAGTGATCATAAAGCAAGGGGTAGCAGGGGATCAGTATTCAGTACATAATTTAAAGGCAGAAAGAATTAATACTTGTATGGTTTTCAATACAAGCCATTTACACCACTGGCTACTGACTGTTAGATAATGTTTATTTGTTTAATTGTTTGTTTGTGTAAGGGGGGGTTGAGGTAATAAGGGCTTTCAGTTAGTCAAGTAAGATACGTCCAGAATTGCTAGTTTGTTTGTTATTTTAATTGTTGTGCGTGACATTAGACATTAACCAAATGAAAAATACTATTTTTAAATATTAGTTCCCGTGCGACAACAGAGAAACAACACGTGTTTTAACAGTGAGGCATTGCCAGAAAAAAACGGGTTCACATGTAGGTGCTTAGACGCAAGTGATATTTACCTCACATAAGACTGAAAATGAGCAAACGCTTTTTAAAAAAGATGTGCTTTATTGTTTATTTACTCCTCTTTTAGGCCGTGCTGCACTGGCCTGTGTGGTGTCCTCTGTAGAGCTTTGCAGTTGCGCTATTGTCTTGTAAACACGCACGAAGAAAACCTCATCAGCCACTAGAGGTCGCCACCTCCAAACACACGCGGTTCTCTGTTTACGTCGTGGGTCCACTTTTTAGTGTTGTTGAGTCTATTTTCATATAAAATGTGAAGATTTATGAATGAAAATCGTCACTTTTTTGTTTACCCTCACTATAATGTTTTATTAAAATAGACTGCGTTACTCTACAGCTTGATAACAAGACAGCTTGTGCTTTTAGCTGTGCTAAACCTGCTCGAGCTGCTTTTAACGCTCAGGTTTTATGGAAATGATTCCTTGTCTGGTTTCAAGAACGTTTACAATCATTCAATATATTTATTTATTTTGTTTGTTTGTTTTTTACTTGTTCCGTTTTAGTTGCGGTATTGAGTGAAGGCTATTAGCCAGATAATATAAACCCAAAGGACATAAGTTCTTTTATCTGGCTACACTTAGAAACACCCCCCTCTTCTCCCCACCTCCGCGCCCTCGCGCACACGTGCACACACGCACACACACACCTCCCCCTTGTTTTTGTTGAGCCTGGAGGTCCCGGAACTGTCGTGTTTAGTGTAGTACGACAGGAGGGGGACCCCCATCGCAGTTGCGCTCATAGAAACAAACTAAGGGGAGTGTGTTGTTGGAAGCCTGCGGGAGAAAGTTGGTGCAAAACTGCAGCTCTGCTCGGCTGTGGGAGTATCCGCGCTTCTGGCTACATGAGGTAAGCCTTTTGCATGTGTAGTTTTTTTTCCAAGACGCCTTAATGTGGATAATTGATTTCACATATAAGTCTGTTTAGAAAGGAGGGAGGGAGGGAGGGAGGGGGGACAGGCTGATACGGAGAGCAAAACCCAACTCTGACCACACCTGTGGAACATGAACCAAGATGGTTTACCATGTTCTGCAAAAAAAAAAAGTCCACCCATTCATATCACATGCAATGAAAATTGACATCACATTCCTGACACTGAGAAAAGTTTTTTTTTTCTCTGACATTTGTGTAGGTTTTTTATACCAGACACTATCATTTATTATTACATGTCCTCTCTCTCTTTATCCTGTACAATTAAACAGGCTTTTTTTGCTGTTGCTTTAAAGCTGATATGCAGTACCGAACAGAGTCTTAAGCAGCTGAGAAAATTACATTTAAAAGCTGTTTAGCTGGGCAGTGAGATTTTTTCAAGACTAATATTAGAATAATATAAATAACATCACTGCAGTAAGTAATTGTTATGTAGGGCATTGTGTTTGCTTAACCATTTGCAGACCTCCCTGCATGAAAGCCCAGTATTACCTGTATTACCTATAGTTACCACCAGATATCTGATTTGCCTCATAGACAAGAAGTATAGAACCTTTGTTCTTTAAGCTAGCTCACAAAATATCAACTGCTTTTTAGGGGGGGAATCAATCATTGTTCAGTCCTGCACATCTGTGACTCTGAGGAATTTTATCCCCTTTCTTTTTAGCCCATTTTTTTATACAATTTTTTGGATGTTGGTGGGAGGGCGGCACGGTGGTGCAGTGGTTAGTGTTGTCACCTCACAGCGAGAAGGTCCTGGGTTCGATCCCCAGGTCAGTCATGGGTTCCTCTCTGTGCAGAGTTTTAGTTTTCCTGATGGTGGCGTCTTTAGAGATGGTCAAGTAAACTTTTCCAGCTTTATGAGCTTCAACAACACTCCTTCTGCGGTCCTCAAATACCTCCTTTGTACAAGCCATGATACATATCCACAAATGTTGTGTATGTGTGATCAGGCTTTACTGGGTTCCTGTTCTTTAAATAACACTCACACCTGATTGTCATCCAATTGACTGAAAATACCACACTCTGACTTTGCTTTTACATTATATGGTAATCCTAAGGGTTCACTTACTTTTGCCACATGCAGGTATTGATTATTGAATAATTTTATTTTTTTTATTAATTATTAAATACACCATGTGACGTTGGGCTGTACCAGTTAAAAGATGACAAATGTAAAAGGAATGTGATGACGTCTTCCATATGGTGGTGTCAGAAATTTAGGTGTGACAGTGTGACTCCTGAAAGAAAAAAAGAAAGAAAGAATAAAAGAAAGAAAGAAAGAAATTATATTCATGGTTTAAATTATTATTATTATTATTATTATTATTATTGTTTTTAATACTAGTAGTAATATTCTATAGTTTTCAAAGTATTATTTTTATTAGTACATCTCATCCTATTTTCATTTCACTTTTAAAGTTTTATCTATCTATCTATCTATCTATCTATCTATCTATCTATCTATCTATCTATCTATCTATCTATCTATCTATCTATCCTCCTGCTGTGATGTTTACTAACCAACCAATAGGAATGCAGCATGAAATGAGGCAATGATTATTGTGTGATTAGCTCTATTGTTTACCACTGTAGAGCTTTAGATGGGTGACAGATGCTAATAATGATTAGTTATTGTGTATTGACGTGAATCAGTCATATACATGAAAACTTGATGTCATACACAAGTGTATTAGATCCCTGTTGTACAGTGTGGCTTGCCATAAATGTATAGGATTGCTGAAATCTCACAGTCTGTAGGTGCCTTAATTTACTATATAGAAGTACATTTTCCAGAGAACATCAATATGATCTGAAATGGCTGATATGCAGATCAAAGAAAATCTCCTTGTCTCTGTTACCTTCTAAGCGAGTTTATAGTTATAGATTAGATAGGTTATAGACTTCTTCCTCTTAGAAACATATATTGGTGCACTGGACCAAATGTTCATACTTGTAAACTGGTCAGAAAATGACCTTTGAGTTTGACCTTGTTGTGCTACTGAACTGGTAACTTATAAGTCATGACTACTCTTGCAACTGCACTTTGATGTTTTTGACCTGCCTGAGATGTTTTTAGGCATGACAAACCACAAAAGCATTAATTGCAGATTTTCTACAAGATTGAGCAACTTTGAGTAACTTTGAGTAACCTTGGGTAGAACATCTACATCCACAAACATTAGGTGTCAGTGAGACAAATGATTAACATCATTTCAGTTACATACATGGTTAATAATAAAGTTACATGAATGACTATTTTGAACACTTCAGATCATGTGAAATCTGTTTTTGATGCATAGGTTCTTCATATTGTGTTTTGATTTTTACTTAAAAAACGAACATTTTATAGCACTTTTTTATTCTCATTTTTTCAGTGTAATTGCTCACAAAGTTATTAAAATGTGTAACACAATACTGAATGCACTATATTCAATGCCACTGGCAAGTAGTTCACTTAATGTTATACAACAAATGGGCTTATTATAAGGCTGGGAAATGCTATTTATTGTTTTCACAGTTTGTCAGAATATGCTATTTTTTAACATATTGTGTATATCTTCAGTATTTAAAGAACTGCACATTTAATTAAAATCGAATCAGTTTTGGCATGAGGTTATGTGTTAGGTTTAGGGTCAGATTTAAATGAATCTTACATTCAGAGTAATGTTTAAGTGCGCTAAGTTGATTATTTAGTTGAATGTTAGGTGAACATCCACAAAACATCTGCTGGGGCCTCTCAAAGTGTTAGCAGCTGTTTATATATTGTTTTCTTTGATTTCTTTACATTAATGTAGCTCTTTTTGTCTGTTGGGTTAAGGTTTGGGTTAGGGTTTAACCAGTCAGAAAAAATAAATATTGTGACATATCATGGTCTATAAAATTGTAATACTATGTACTGTAGTAACAGCATTTTGTAAAACTAGCAGGACTTATTTCATTCTAGTAATAAGTGCATGCAATACTTTAACTTCCATTTAATTTCACTATTGCTAGCCTGTATGTACAGAGCAATATTAACAGCAAAGTCATGCTACAAAATGAAAAAAATAGTTTAATGTATGTGGTAAAGCGTAATCAGCAACATTACAAAGAGTCACCAACATACAACCCCCATAATTTTCTATGAGTTACCATAATTGCACATCTAGCACAGTAAGTGCAAGTTGCGGTCTGCATTTTAAAGTTCATGCCTGCTGTGTCTTGATTGTCTTCACTTGAAACTTGAAATGTATCTGTTACTGTCAGTCCATTTAAAGCATCTTTCTGCAGCAGCTTTCTCTTTTTAATTCCGACTTTTTACTGCCATCTTAAAAATATGATAATACAATGGTCTATAACCGCATGATAATTTTGTGTAATGCATAGTAGCCGATTTTATACGCAATTTCACCAAGCCATATAAATAAAAAGTGTATTAAATCTCTCTTTTGAATATTTCCATGCTGAAATATCTCTAATTTGCTTACCATATTGTGACATTAAATATATCATTCATGTAGCTCCATAGAGCCACTGTCCTGACTGAACTCTGACTCCACTGACCATCTGTTTTTCAAAAGTTAGTACGATCACAGACGCTGCTGTGGAAAAGTTTAAGATCCTCTGAGTTGTGTAGCAGACATGGAAGTTTTTTACTAGTAAGCTCTGGATGTCTGATGGCATGTGGAAGAAGTTGCAAGTGAAAATGATGAGCTGGGGGGAACCTAGGAATCTCTGGAGCACCTGCCTGATAACTGGTGTCAATGTAGCTATTTGCCAGGAGGTAGCTGGTTGTGTATTTTACCAACACTAAGAAGAAAATCATGTTCTTCCTTACATGTTTAGCTATGTGAGACTTCTGAATTGTCCTTCTCCTTTGGGATATAGGTGGTGACTGTTCTGCTCCATGCAACAAAAGCTTCAGGAACCTGGAACAGTTCTTGCATACAGTCTAGTGTACACTATTTGTTCTGTGTGCTGATTCAGATCTTGCTTGCTCAACCACTTTTTTGACTTCAGACCATTTGGGGGTTTAAACTGTGAGGCTCATGTGGGGAAGATATGTGCCCTGTTGATCCTAGGGGACTCTTTTTTTTGGCTGCCCAGAGCTGGTCTTTGGTGTAATCCCTCAGCTCCTGGTCAGTAATCTGTAGTGTCCTGGTCTTCCCTTCCGGCAGGTCTCAGATGTACTTGAAGGGGTCCTAATGAAGCTTACCCTTGCTTTCTCTCTTTCTCTAGTCTGTGTTTCCTCATCCTTTCAGCTCATCTCAGGTGTTAAACCTTTACCTTGTTCTGTTTCCACTGGCTCATCACGACCTCCTTTTTCTTGTCCTTAGCTTTCCTTCATGCACAAAAAAGCTGGAGGATTTCCCTCTCCCAGCTCTCACTCTGTTTGGGTATGGTCCTCCTCTGAGGCATCTCTCCAAATCCCTCTTTGCCCTCTTCCTGGATGATGCCAAAGATGGCCAATTTGGAAGTTATGTAGCCTCTTGAATGTGTTCTGGAGGGTGATATATAAGCTCTGCTCAAAACATGCATCCTTGTCATTGGCTTTTGGCCACTCGACTTTGGGTTTTTGGATTGGATTATTGGGTTTGCTTCTTGTCGGTTCTCTGCTTGGTGTTCTGTTGTGATGCCCAAGCTGTGGGCTGTACTGGTGTTCATCAGTATCCTTCTGGTGAGATTGGTCTTCCTCTTTCTCACCACAAGCAATGGTGGAATTAATAGCACTGTGGTGCTCAGTCTGATTATAATTTGTCCTTGTCTGACCTGCCCCTGTAGTTCATACTCGCATTGAGATGAACCAAGGTGGCGCCATGGGTGGCTGCCTCAGTACTGCGCTGTCTAGTACTTTTTTGTTTTTGTCTGTTTTGTGTTTTATGTCACTCTAACCCAATTACATTCACCAGAAAGAACTGCTGAACATTAGACAAATTGGTTCTTACAGTTTTTCACCCATTTTTTCAAATACGGAAGGTTTTTTAGAGATTCTGGTTGGAGGAGCGGGAGCTCTGTGTGGAGCAGTGCGGCCATAGCGCAGACATGGGAAGCACCTTAGCGCATCTGTGAAGCTTCACCAGTGAGGATTCAATACTGCGCTACCTTCAATTCACCTGATAAATCTCCTTTCTTATCCAAATAAAATGGAGCTGTCAGGGAAAGCGTAGGGCGGTGGAATCTGCTTTTACATCAACGGTCGCTGGTGTACAGATGTTCTGCAATTTGAACTTTATTTATTAACTGTTAGCCAGTTAATCTTCTTCTAACCTACACGCAAAAATTTAAATCTGCAAAGCCTGTAGTCAAAACGGTGAAGAGCCAAGCCAAAGCAGATGCCTACAGGTGGGGGGACAGTGTATTGTTCAAGCAGCCCAGGAACACATTGTTCAGGGAGATTAGAGCTGCTAAACAGCGCTACTCCAAGAGACTGGAGGACAATTTCTCAACCAACTACACATCTTCAATGTGGATTGGTCTAAGACAAATCTCTAGCTACAGAGGTACACCCCCCCACCCCCGCAACAACAACAACTTTTACTGCAGATTTGATATGGACAAACCCTCAACCCTTGTCCAGCAGCATATTTCACACCTCTGGCTACTCCCCCACCCTCACTGCTACTCATCCTGCTCACACAGTGTGTGAACAAGATGTCATATTGCTCTTTCAGAGTCAGAACATCAGGAAATCAGCAGGTCCTGATGGCGTCACACCCTCTTGCCTCAAAGCCTGTGCTGAACTGCTGGCTCCAATATTCACACAGATCTTTAACAGATCCTTCGAGCTATGTGAAGTTCCCACCTGCTTTTAACGCTCCACCATCATCCTGGTGCCCAAGAAAAATTCCATCACAGGTCTAAATGACTACATGTTACACTATAGGTTACTATTTATTGTATACTGTACATGTAAGCACACATGTATAAGACTATATGCTACATACAACTGTACTCATGTGGCATATTGTACCACATGTTTTATAATATACATTGTACTAGACCACACAAGAACACTGTATATTGTGTATACTGTATCTTGTTTACAATAGAGTATATTATACATTGTTTCCAAGTGTACTTTAAGTTTGTATATTGTCTACTATGTTTTGTATTGTACAGTATGTCTCATTTGTTTAAATACTTGAGCAACACCATTGGCTGGAAACAAATTCCTTCTGATTCTGATCCTGTTGCTGCCACTGCATTTGACCTTCCCCTGGTGGAATGGTGTCACTTTGGACCAACCCCAGTTGCATTCTTTCAGGATCCACTGGGCTGTTTCTTTATTTTACTTGTTATTCTGCATGTAGTTGCAGGATTTGAGATGCTTAGTATGAAATTGAGCCCTTAATATTAGTAATCTTATGTCATACCATCATCCCTGGCTATTGCATGGCACCACAAGGTCAAGACTTAAATTGAAAAAAGATAGTCTTGTTAATCTTGATAGTACACATACATACGTTCCACTGAATTGTGTTGAATTAAATCATATTGCATTGACTGTGTTTGGTCTTACGGCTTCTCCCTGGGCATACAGAAACCCAAGAAACCCAACTGAAAGCATAGTTGAGGCAAGAGAACTTTTTAACACCGGCAGTAGACCTGCTGTCTCTTATCTTTTTTTGTCTTTGTTTCTTTCTCTCTCTCTCTCCCTCGCTCTCTCTCTGCTGGTGCAAGGTTCAGTCTGTTCCTGTTAACAGTCTCAATAGGAGGGCTCAGTGAGTAGGAGGTAGAGAAAGAGAGTGAGAGAGGGTGACTTAACGAAAGACATAGAGGATTTGGGCTGGAGCTGTCATCGTTTCTGCCAGTTCTACCATCTTTTCTTTGACCTTATTAACCTTACATATAAGTCTTTTGTCACAGTCATTTTAGTTCAAGTTTATTGTGACTCTTTGCTTTTAAGATGCCGGTGATAATAAAAGCATTGAATAATTTGATACAAGCACTTACAATTCCAGATGTATTACAGTGTAGATTACAGTGCAAGCTAAGTTATATCAAGTTGAGTGTTTTGACTTACTACTTGCCATTGAAATGTGCCACCTGGTTTGGCTTATTAAATACTTCATTAAATTAAATCCGTTGTGCTACTAATGAAATTTTACCAAACCCTACAATGACTGAAGGCATAAAGGCGAGATCTGGATGTTTTTCTAAACGGCTTACAAAAGTACAACAACTTTTTAGAAACAAAAAGAATCTGGATACTTTTATTGCTTACGTTTTTACATATATACTACTGTGCTTTTTTCTAAAAGAAAGGCACTTACTGTTGAGATAAATGACTTTTTGACTCATGATTTAATCCACTTCAAATGTAGACAATTACACACAAATTATGTGACCCTTCAAACCTCTCAGGGTGATCTGCTTATACAGTGTTGGACTCACTTAAGCAGCTGACTGAGAACCTAAAGCTAAGACTATAAACTATGTCTGAACATTTCCTACTTGTCATTTTCACTGATACATCATTTGAAATTGAAACTAAGGAGAACTGACGAGAACTGAAAGACTAATAAAAAGCTGCTCATAGACTGGTCAGGTATATAAAGGTCATATTTAAGTTTGTTCCATGCAGAGGTGGTGTCTGCATCTTTTCACCTGAATAATCATTAAAATGTGATATTTGATAAGTTCCCTAAACTTTTACATAAAACTGTATGTAAAACTCTATGAAACAAGCAGAAACATTCTGTCAAAAGGCTAATACTTTGTGTTTTTAAGCAGAAATGCTAGTATTTAAATTTTTTGTTTTTGTTGTGCATACATTTTGAAATATGGTTTTTGGCATGTTCTTGTGGTTGCTTGCAATAAAAACAAAAAACAAAAGGATTCTGCTCATCTCAAACAAACTGAATGTATATGTGATTAATTGTATACTTTATTATGCTATTATGTTTTTATGTATGAAAAGTATAGCAAAGGGGTAACTGACCTCTAAGGGTTATAGCATGTTTTTTATGTCTTGGCACTGATGTTTGTGAGTGTTGACTTTTCTTCAAGGAGAGGTCAGGGTCACCAAAATTATTTTTAAAGGTTTTATTTAAAAGAGAGAGAGCAATTTCAAAATAAATTGAAATACTTGTGAAAGGAGCTCCCAAAGACAAGGTTAAGCAGAAGTCAGGTGCTCAAAGGTTCAATTTGCATTGAAATTCTCTGGGCACACTAAATGATGATGATCAGCCAGAAGTTATATACCAGTCAGAAATAATGTGTTTGTCAACCAGTTTCAACCAGATTTTACTGTCATGGGGGTAGAAGCGCCCAAATGTCTGGTCTTTACAGTGTGCTGATGGAGTGTCCTTGATAGGAGATTACATATGGTCATACATAAGTTAAGATGGAAATGGAAATTTAATCCAAAAAGAACAGAACGTTCTTCTAAAATGGTCTATTTGATTCTGGGGACATACGCTTCATGGTTTTATGGCCTACAGATGGTGAGGTGTCAAAGGTCCTGAACTTTAAGGGTGTAAGAACCTTGGGCCTTGGGCCGGATTCACCAGCACTCTTTCACAACTTCTTAAATGCCTTTTCTGCATCAGCCAGGAAGAATAGTTGCCTATTTTGGAATCTGGAGCCACGTCATCAACTCATAAGTTTCTGCAATGACAGTTCCATTCAAAGCCAGTTTGTCTATTTTTGCTTGCCTACAAACACTTTCCCATTTCTTTCTTGTTGAGATTGATAGAAGCAATGTCTTTTGAGTGTTGAGAATAGTGCGCATCCTGTATTTTTTTTCTTTTCAGCCTTTCTTCCTGCAGGGCCCTCTTTATTTAATGGGTGGGTGTTTATATTCAGAAACGGTCAAATTTTACCCATGAGTTTTCAAATCTAGGACTTTCAGTGTCAATTAGCCTCTCCTACATTTTCTCTACTAAAATGCACCTATTTTATTAGTGGACCACGGGAAACAGTCACATGACATGCTGTTGGCAAGATTTATATATATACTGAATCCATCTGAATATTGTATATGTACATGTATATTGTATATGCGTGTGATGAGATCTCGTGCCACAAGATCCCACGATATTAAAGAGTGTTTTTCACCTCAAGGAATGTCTTGCATAGTAGTTTCCAGCTGCAGCCTGTAGCATGACATACTGTTGGCAAAATCTGTATGTTTTTCTTTTTTAAAAAACATTTGCTTAATTTTCCTTTTATACATATACTGAATACTATATATGTAAGTACACAATATTCGTGACATGGCGTGTGACGAGGTCTTGTGCCATCGTAATTTTTAAAAAATGACTATATTTCTTGTCAAGGTGAAAAGAAGTAGTAGTATACAGCTGCACGCAGTCTGAGAATATAAGTAGAGAAGGTCCCCCTGTCACTTTTACATCGTTTGTGTGGCAGCATTTTGGGAACCCAGTGGACAGACTATAAAGATAGATATACAGATAATATGAGCCTATGCAAAGACACCTTCAGATGCAGCATGCAGGAGACAGCAAGGGTTAGTGCCAAAAGGTTTCAACTGCTGCCAAAAATTGTAGACAGGCTTATATATTGTTGAGAACTTGAGCATATGCTGTGTAGTTGTAACTAACTCTTAGCTTGGTATCATTGCTCAGTCTCTGTTTGCACTTTGAGCATTGACAGAGTACTAGTCTGATTATGGTTTGCTCTTATTGTTTGCACGTAAAATAATAAGACTGAGAACATTTCTAATTGTTAATTGCCTCCATATTCATATTCTTTCACTGCATATTGTAATTCATACTCAATCATTTATAATTCAAAATAAAACTGAAGTGACATTCATTACAAGATTTTAAAATACACCTTGCAATTGAAGACTTTCAGTCAAATAAAAAGCTGTTTTTACAGTCATACATTTCATTTTAGGTTTTCTTAAAAAATATTGTTAAAATAGTGTGCGTGCATGCGTGCGTGCGTGTGTATGGTTGTCTGTCTATGTGTTGCCCTGCGATGGGTTGGCCTCCTGTCCTGGGTGAACCTCACCTCCATAGTCAGCTGCAATCGGCTCCAACTTTCCCGCGACCCGAAATGGAAGAAGCAGTTTTGACAATGAATGAATGAATATTGTTAAAATATCATCTCATCTCGTTCTTGTAAACCTAATATCTTGTATCATCTTGTCTCATGAGCTTAGTCTATCACACCCCTAATATTTACTGAAAACATGCTGCATTTAAAGCAAATGATTTGTTTTAATGTCCTGCAAGCTTTAGATACAGACTTCAGATACGATCAACAAAATAAAATCCGATGATCTATAATGAGTGTAGCGCAATGTTACCTTACAGCTTGTAAAATATTGGAACTTCCATTGAAGTCACAGTAGAAGTAGCATTAGGACATACCCGGAGGTCTATAGATAGTGGGAGCTAAGCCTTTGCTAAGGAGATTCTGAGGAGACTCCAAAATAAACATTGTATTTAAAAATAGTTTTAGCTTTCACTGACCTATTGTAGTATAAAATCCACATCATTTCCACTTATTTGTTCTTGATGAAAGGTATAATCACACCCATTGTGCTGCTGGAGAATAAAAACAGAGCCTAGGTCTTGCAGGCCACTGTGCTCTGCATATTTTAGTGTTCTTCCTGCTTTTACACACTCACCTAAAGCCAAGAAAGGCTTGTTAAATAGTCAGTTTGTTCGGAGCATGGAAAACACTAAAATGTACAGAATAGGGAGACTGCCAGGACTATGGCTGGGAAACACTGGTCTAGAGTGAAATGAAACACTGGTCATATTGGTAAAACGTTAATGGCGCTCTATTTCTTTGTGAGATTTATTTATTCATCAATTTAATCTGAATTTTATTAATCCCAACACATTCACTATCTGTAGTTTTCTAAAAATACTGCTTTAGCGAAAATAGTAGGCTTGTCAGCTTGCTAAAATTTGTGTTAATAGCCTGTCCCCTCACATAAACATAATATTACCTATTGAGCATGCAACAATTGAATTAAAGCATGATTTTTAGCTCTACTGACAGATTTTTTTTAAAGGTCTTGTAGTTTTGTGGAGAGAGGAAACTTTTATTGATTTAAATTCTTAATATATTTTGGGCTCCTAAGTGGCGCAGCTGTCTAAGTGTTGGTCCTACCATCACAAAGGAAGCCCATCCATTGATCCATCCCCATGTGAAAGTGAAAGTGAAAGTGAAAGTGAAAGTGACTATTTGTCATTGTGAACACACTGAAGCACCACAACGAAAT
>JBBPDA010060999.1:0-13236 GCA_037974385.1 Arnoldichthys spilopterus | reverse complement strand
AATACAATTGATTCATGTTTGTGGCTGTAATGTGACAAAATGTGGGAAAGTTCAAGGGGGCCGAATACTTTTGCAAGGCACTGTATATTATGTTTTCCAGTATTAAATTAGTATTAAATTGTAATTACATTTAATTAAAACATTTTTAAATAAAAGAAATAATTCTGCATTTAAATTGGCAAGAACAACAGAATTATTTTCATGCAGAGATAGTATTTACCTCTCTTCACTTAGCAAATCAAAACAAATATGTAATTTAACAAGAAAAACTTTACTTTTTATATATATATGTATAGATACAGTCTGTATTTTACATTTTCAAAAAATGTTTTTGGAAATTATTCATTACTCTGTGTGTAACAGCTTTACTGTTGGTAAATGTCTTAGAAGAAAATTTCATTTGCATTTAAGCACAAGCCTTAAGACCATAATGCTCTGAATATGCATATTCAGGTAGGTATGTCTAAAATGTTGACTAATATACCATGAGTACACTAAAGAGCCACTTTATTATGTATACCTATCTTGTATTTTAACTTATCTTTTATTTTTTCTGTTCCACTTATAGGTGTACATTGTAGTTTACAGATACAGACTATAGTCCATCTGTTTCTCTTTATCATTTGTTAGCCTTCTTTACACCATTTATCAATGATCAGGATGACTAGCAGATACTGGTGTACTGTACACCCCCTACCCCACCCCACTCCATGCCCCCTCCCACACACACACACACACACACACACACACACACACACACACACACACAGAAAATGTTTAGGCCATAATTAAACAGAATGAAAATGAAAAAATAAACAGCTCTGGGATTTTGGATTTTCTCCCAAGAACTGTTCCCCTCAAATCTTTTCACAACATTGAAAAGGGTCAAGACACTTTGACTGTACCATTCTAAAACATTACATGTATTTTTTTATAGCATTTAACATTTATTCCTTGCCAGTTCTACTTGTGTGGTGAGAACCAGCAGTGACCATGCTGACTCAAGATTTATAACATATTACATAAATTGTATTAGTTGATCTTTAAATGTGTCAAAAGAAAAAAAGTCTACCAGAACCCCAAGGGAATGATAGATTAATGGTGCCCCTAAGGGTGCCCACTCACACCTAATTTTATGCCATTGTCTCAAAAAACCTGTCTCTAATTTCCTCCTCAAAATAATTTCTAAACCTAAACAGTATGTTTGTGCATACTGTTGCCACTGACAGATACACAATATTACTTATCATTTCACTACTAGTACTATAAGTTATACTTTTGCTATACTATAATGTTTTAGGTGTAATGTTACAATACTCTAGTGTTTTAAGTAATGTATGCAAAAGTATAGAAGATATATATCCACCCATGATCTTGTGGGGTCCTGATTATTCGGAAAAGTGTAACTAACAAATAATGCTGAGAAATAGAAGTGGATCTGATTAAATTTTCAAGAATTTAGACTTTAAATTAAATGTTCTTAATAAATTGACTCTTCAGTGTATTTTCTCATCATTCATTTTATCTTGAACATATACACTCACTGGCCACTTTATTAGTTACACCTTGCTAGTACTGGGTTGGACCTGGGTTCCCTTCAGAACTGCCTTGAATAAATACTTAAATACTTGTGGCATAGATTCAACAAGGTGTTGGAAACTTTCCTCAGAGATTTTGGACAATATTGACATGATAATATCACGTAGTTGCTGCAGAGATCTGGTAAATGTGGAGGCCAGTTGGAGTACAGTGTCATATTCAAGAAACCAGTTTGAGATGATGTGAGCTATATGACATGATGCATTATCCCGGCAGACGTAGCCATCAGAAGACAGGTACACTGTGGTTATAAGGACATGGCCAGCAACAATACTCAGGTAGGCTGTGGCATTTAAACAATGCTTAGTTGGTACTAAGGGGACCAACGTGGGCCAAGAAAACGTCCCCACCGTTCCACCACTACCATCAGCCTGAACCTCTGACACAAGGCAGAATGCTATAATGTTGTTTAGGCCAAATTCTGATCCTACCATCTAAATGTCACAGTGGAAATCAAGACTTTTTAGACCAGGAAACATTTTTCCTATCTTGTCCATTTTTGGGGAATCTGTGCAAATTGTAGCCTCAGTTTTCTGTTCTTAGCTGACAAGAGTGGCACCTGGTGTGGTCGTCTGCTGTAGCCCATTTGTTTTAGGTTTGACATGTTTGCGTTTAGAGAGTGTATTCCACATACCTTGGTTGTAACGAGTGGTTATTTGAGCTACTGTTGCTATAGCTATGATTTCAAACTAGCCTGCTCATTCTCCTCAACGAGAAGACATCAACAAGGCATTTTGCCCAATCACTTGCCACTCTGTAAACCCTAGAGATGATTGTGCATGAAAATCCCAGTAGATAGCAATTTCTGAAATACTCATACCAGCCCTTCTAGCACCAACAAACATGCCACATTCAGTGTCACTTAAATCCTCTTTCTTCCCCATTCTGATGCTCGATTTGAACTTGTCTTCACCACATATGGATGCTTAAATGGATTGAGTTGTTGACATGTAATTGGCTGTTTGTGTTAACAAGCAATTGAACAAGTGTACCTAATCAAGTGGCTGTTCAGCATATGCTATAACACTCTTTTTAAAGATTAAGTTGCCTAAAAATATATGTCTTGAACATGATGCTGACAAGTTTCAGTCCCCGCATTTTAGTATTTGATGCAGCCACCTTTTGCTGAGTCATAAAGCTTTTTTAAAGCAAGTAATGTTTAATTTCATATTTTTCTTCAACCTGTGAGCTGCAGTTTTTTAAAATAGTGCTTATTCTCACAGAATTAGACTGAAGACAGGAATTTGACTTATATTTGTGCCATACTTTGACTTGCCTGTTGAAATGTGAGCTTTGTCTTTAGCTTCCATCAGATTCTCTAGCATGATATTCCTGTGTTTTGCTCTGTTCATTTTTTAATTATTTTTACAAGATGCTTTGTTAAAGAAAAGCATCTCTACAGCATGATACTATAGTACTTCACTGCACCACACAGCACTATAAATTTTGGTGACAAAGAAGCTCACCTGACTAAAATACTAAAATACATTTTGCCACATCTGCATCAGATGGCAAATTCTGGGTGTTTTTATCCATAATAGGATTTTTCACATATGCAGGACTCTTGATTCTCTAAACTGGTGCTCCTCTGCTTTACTGTTGGCCACTTTATTCTGTAGCTCTTCCGAAATAATTCTTGGATTATCTAAGTTCTGTCTGAGAATTTTTTGATGGATGATTTCACATTTCACAGACATTTTATCATAATATTTTTCACTCATCTTTACCAACAATTTAAATTATTTTCATTTCACTTTCTTTTTTAAAAAAAGCATTGATTGCATCACTTTTACATATAAGGTGATCTTGTTCATTTATAACCAAGAAAATTGTGTGATAAGATGTTGTCAAAACAAAGGCAGAGAGCAGTTTAATTATTGATAAAAACATATAAATAATTAAACAATACCATGTACCTTTAACTTACCTCAGTCATATAACATAGTTTATAAGCTTAAACATGCTTTATATGTCACTATCCATAATTGCATGTTTTTTGGAAATTCATGTTTGTTAAAAAGATACATAGATGTGTTTTTTTAGTATTCTTAATATATCTTGGGTATTTAAGTAATGGAAGTTTGACTGCCAACTCCCTGGTGGACTGATTGAAATCTGAAATGTGCATGGTTTGCAGGAACAGCTGAAATCATACATGTTAATACAAAACCATTTCATTTGCCTTTTTTCCTGTTTGTTACAATGGTTTGAGTCTTATTTAACAAACAGTGATTCTGCACCTGCAAGGTTTTTATGTATCAAAATACCGAAACACTGTATCCAGAACCGATGTTAACTATGTAAATACCATCATGGTTCCTATAATACAATACTATCTATCTATCTATCTATCTATCTATCTATCTATCTATCTATCTATCTATCTATCTATCTATCTGCTTTTCTATTTGATTTTAAACTAAGTGAATGTGATATAATGTATTTAGTTTTATTTTATATGGATATTGTATTTATATGATTTTTCATAATTGTTTGATTATTTCTTTGGATAATTTGTATAAGATATAATTTGCTGCTTGTAATGCTTTGCATGAACAAATTGATCATATTTTTGTGGATTCAAACATGGTGGATGTTGTACTCATTGAATTAACTGAAATATCTGCAATGGCCTATTTACATTTTTATCCCTTAAAAGACACTGCTAACATCTAGCTCCCAAATGCAGTTTCACTTAGTAGGGAAAGTCCTCAGAGTTAAAAAGTGATATGTGTTTCAAAATTTTTAATATAGCATCACTGTATATGCAAGAAAAAAAATTACAAGGAATCTTTTTTAAAAATTGTGTCCAGTTTATTATTAGAATTAACTTTACCTTCACATCAATTGCAATGGTTAAGATATGTAATACTAAAATACCTTAAAACAAGCAGTGTATAATTTTTACTGGTTGATGTTTATTGTCATCATAGCAGCTGATATCAAAGAAAATGTGGCCTAAAGGACACAATGAACACAAAAAAAACATGTTTGTGATAAGGAAATATTTCAAGCAGAAACAGACAGCAAAAACTTCTGTATGCATTTGAGCAGGATGTTTCAACCAGTAAGATCAGTGTCCAGCACAGCACTCCAACACACCTACTAAACTCATCAATAACAGATAAGTTGAACTATGTTGAATTTACTATTTTGTCATACTATTGAGTTCCCCTTATGACCATTTCTAGAGCTTTGCATTCAAACTGTATTTTTTTTAAACTACAAGGCTGAGTTAACTAAATTAGCCCATTTAGCTCATAAAGTTGGTTCATAATATTGAGCTTATCTGGAGTATTGTAATTATATGTCAACAGATTTCCAGTTAGCATTGTGATCGCACCTGAACTGAAAAATGACAGGCTGTTCATAATACTAACTGTATTATAGATTGTCACATTCTTTTATATCCATGCTTTCCCTAAGACAAGCAGCTGGATTGTCTCTTTACCATGAATTGCAAACATACAGCAGAGAGTTGTGTATGAAAGTTTGGTTACCCCAGGTCAGATTATATGTTTGGTACATTTTCTTTATTTTTTAAGTGAAAAGAAGTTAGTACAAAGTCTGCACCGAACAAACATAATTATAAAACTTTTCTAACAATTTTAATGCATGATTTATTTGCTGAATTTAATATTTAATTAATATTTAAAAAAGTAATAAATGTGGCATGTGAAAAAGTTTGGGCATCCTTTCAGTCAATGCAGTATTATTTTATGTATGTTTGTATGTATGTATGTATGTATGTATGTATGTATATATGTATTTATTTATTTATAGATCTCAGAAATTATTTGACTGTGTAGACAGTTCTAGAATAAATTATTTCAAACCTCTCAGAATGTTGTGCTCAGACTCAACAACCATGGATCAGTGCATCAATGCAACTCTCTGAGGTTCTTAAACTAAAGATAATTAACTCTTACTGAGGAAAAGAAGACTATAAAATATCTCAACACTTTTTTCGCTGTCTAAATGGCATTAAAGTTAAAAAAGAACTGTTGCAGTCAAGACAACATCCGAAAGACCAAGGAAAATATCAGAAAAATGCATGAAAAACTCTTAATGTCCTGCCTCAGCACCTCAATAAAATAGTTCAAGTCAGCATTTTGACTAGGTCAATCTAAATCCTCAGTGTTTATCTTCTGATCCAGTCAGAGATAGATTTGTTCTTTTGCATAAAATTCCTGTCTTGATGCATGACTGAATTGCACTTCAGATCATGGACTAATGAATGGACAGTCTCCTGATGAATTTTCTGGTAAAAAGCTGAATTTATGATGATGATTATGACATGTTGACCAGTCCTTGAAGCAGCAAAGCATCACACTACCCCACCACAACCATGTGTGACTGTGTCTGTTGGTATTGTGTAGAATGCTGTTAGTTTTACAACCGCACATTACAAAATGTTGTGACGGTATGGAAAACACAAGTATAAAAAGAAAGTATGTCTAATAATGTCTAAATTTAATTTGACTTGTATTTCATTGCAGACAATATGAACACAAAATATGTCATGTTTTGTCTGGTCAACTTTCATTTCATTTGTAAATATACATCCTTCCTTGTCATTCAGACCTGTAACACATTCCAAAAAAGTTGGGACAGTAAAGCATTTACCGCTTTGTAATGTTGCCATTCCTTGCACATTTCAAAGACATTTATAGACTGAAGACACCAAATGATGACGTGTTTCAGGTGTAATTTTGTCCCATTCTTCCTGCAAACAAGTCTTAAGGAAGGCAACACTACGGGGTGTTTGTTCGCCACACATTCTCTATTGGAGACAGGTCAGGACTGCAGGCAGGCCATTCAAGTACCCATACCGTGCAGAATGTGGTTTTGCATTTTCTTGTTAAAATATGCATGGGCGTCCCTGGAAAAGATGTCTTCTTCAAGGCAGCATATTGTGCTCCAAAATCTCTATGTACTTTTCAGCATTAATGGTGCCATCACAGAAGTGCAAGTTATCTTTGCCAAGGGCACTGATACAACCCCATACCATGACATGACGAACTTGTTGCTGGTAACAGTCTAGATGATCCTTTTCTTCTTTGGTCCAGAGCACACAGCATCCATTTCTCCCAAAAAATACCTGAAATACTGATTCATCTGACCACAGTACACGTTTCCACTGTGTGATGGTCCATCCCAGATGCCTTCAAACCCAGAGAAGTCGACGATGCTTCTGGACACTGTTAACATAGGGCTTCCTTTGGACACTGAAATTCCACCAGCTTCCTTGAATCTTTTAATTATGCTATGAACTGTTGAAGGTGAAATATCCAAATCTCTTCCTATCTTTCTTTAAGGAACATTATTTTTAAATATTTCAATATTTTCTTACATATTTGTTGGCAAACTGGGGATCCTCAGCCCATCTTTGCTCCTAAAGGACTAGACCTTTCTTGGATGCTGCTTTTATACCAAATCATAATTACAATCACCTGTTGACATCACCTGTTTCAAATCACTATTATCACTCATTATTTAACTAATGTACCTCATTACTAGCCCTAAATTGCTCCTGTCCTAACTTTTTCTAGAAGGTGTTGCAGGTCCGAATGACAGAAAAGGATGTATATTTACAAAAGAAATGAAGTTGACCAGACAAAACATGACATATTGTCTGCAATGAAATACAAGTCAAAGTAAATTTTGAAATCACTATTTTCTTTTTATATTTGTGTTTTACCATTTATACCGTCCCAACTTTTTCTGATTTGGGGTAGTACATGTAGTCAGGTCAAGTACATTTTATTTGTATAGCGCTTTTTATAACTGATGTTGTCACAAAGCAACTTCACAGAATCCAGGTCTGAGCAAGCCAAGGGAAACAGAACTTGTTAACAAGCTTACTTTTAGCTTGTAACTCTTAAACTGATAAGATTCAGTAGCTTTCTTGCTGACTTTTTTTTAATTGTATATTATTCTGATGGCATACGACACTGCTTGTAAGGGCCCTTTAGCCATTTCAAATTCTGTAGTTTTTGATCACCTTGCTTTTGTTATATATATTCGAAAGAAGTGGGAAAAATCAAAAGGGGCATAACAATTACACAGTTGTCACGAATCAAGGGGAGCTGGAAACGAGTGCAGTTAACAAAGAGTCTTTATTTGTTCAACAAGCAAACAGATGTAGAAGGGGTGCTCTGGAGGCATAGTCACGAGGAAAGCAAGGGTCGATCAGAAACAAACTCAATTTCAAGGGCTAGGCTAAATTCGGTTCGTGTAAACATTTAAATACTTTATCCGTTTTTCCAACAAACACTTAGAGTACCGCACAGGATGAGTATCCTTCGCATCCTTCCTGTAATCCGGCCCTGCCTATATCCCCCGGTGATTAGGGTACTAACCAGCCTTACCTGGAAGGGCTGGGCCAGCCAGTACTCGGGAGAAGGAGACCGGTGCCGACCGCTGGGTGGCGGTAATCCCCCTTCTACCTGAGGGGGTCTTACCCGTTCCCTTACATCACCCCCCCAGGTCCAATGTGGGTGGGAGGGTTTTGGCTGGGGCGGTGTCTGCCAGAGATCCTTACCATGGGTTTCAGCAGGGAGACATGGAACACAAGAGAGATACAGAAAGTCCTGGGTAACAACAACTCATATGTTACAGGGTTAATTTTGCAAAGGACCTTAAATGGCCCCACGTACCTGGGGCTCAGTTTTTTTACAGGGAAGCTTTTGTTTAAGGTCCTTTGCAGCAAGCCACTCATGGTCACTGGGCTTGTACCTGGGCTCCTCAGTTCTTTTCCTGTCCACTTGCTGCTTCTGTCTCCTCACTGCCTCCTCCAGTGAGGTATGGGCACCTTCCCACACCTCCTCCACCCACCGGAACCAATCGTCCACTGCTGGTACATTTGTGGGGGTGTTGTTCCAAGGGAACAGAGGAGGCTGGTATCTCAGCACACTGGAATGGGGTGAGGAGAATAGAAGTGTTCCAGAGGGAATTTTGGGCATACTCGGCCCAGGGGACAAATCTGGCCCAGTGGTTCTGCTGATTGTGTCAGAAGCTCCTTAGGAACCAACCCAGCTCCTGGTTCAGCCTCTCCACCTGACCGTTAGACTGAGGGTGGTAGCCTGATATTAAGCTGACCTTCACCCCCAGCTTCTCCATAAATCCCCTCCAGACTTGGGAGGTGAACTGAGGGCCCTGATCGGACACGATGTCCTCTGGTAACCCTGTAACCCTAAACACATGGTTGAATAGCATTTACACCAATTCAAAGGCGGAGGGCAGTTTAGTCATGGGTAGTAGTTGACACATTTTTGAAAATCTATCGACTACTACCACCACACAAGTGTATCCCTGTGACCTTGGAAGGTCTACCAGAAAGTCTATGGCCAAGTGGGACCACGGCCTTTGCGGAATCTTCAAGGGCAGCAATTTGCCTACCAGCAGCTGTCTGGGAGACTTGGTGGTGACGCAGACCGAGCAGGATTTCACCATCTGCTCCACTGTGGTCCTCATCTTTGGCCACCAGAATCTCTCAGCCAGCAACCAGTGTGTCCTGGAGATTCCAGGGTGCTTTGTGGCTTTACTGGTGTGGACCCACCTGACCAGTTAGACTCTCTGTTGCTCGGGGACAAAGGTCTTGTTGGCTGGGCAGTTTTTACAGGGAAGCCTTCATTTAAGGTCCTTTGCAGCAAGCCACTCATGGTCACTGGGCTCGTACCTGGGCCCCTCAGTTCTTTTCCTGTCCACTTGCTGCTGCTGTCTCCTCACCGCCTCCTCCAGTGAGGTATGGGCACCTTCCCACACCTCCTCCACCCACCGGAACCAATCGTCCACCGCTCTTACATTTGTGGGGGGTGTTGTTCCAAGGGAGCAGAGGAGGCTGGTATCCCAGCACACTGGAATGGGATGAGGAGAATAGAGCAGGATTTCACCATCTGCTCCACTGTGGTCCTCATCTTTGGCCACCAGAATCTCTCAACCAGCAACCGGTGTGTCCTGGAGATTCCAGGGTGCCCTGTGGCTTTACTGGTGTGGACCCACCTGACCAGTTCGACTCTCTGTCGCTCAGGGACAAAGGTCTTGTTGGCTGGGCACTCAGGGGGCATGTCCCCCTCCCGGTTCTCCCTCTCTATCTCTTCCTCAATCTTCCATCTAATGAGAGTGGCAAGTACGGCTTTCAGCAGGATGGTAGTTGGTTCCTCCTCTCTCGGGTCTTCCTCTAATTGCCGGGAGAGGGCATCTGCCTTGCCATTTTTCTTGCGGAGTTGATATGAGAGAGAGAAATTAAACCGGTGGGTTATGCTTTTTCAACCAGGGCAAACCAAGCACAATCTTGGGCTCTGCCTCTGAGATAACAAAGAAACTCAACATTTCCCTGTCCAGTGCCCCCACGGTTACGGCAACAGGCTTCGTAAATTTGCTTCTCTTACCTTGACCAATCAGTCACCCATCTAATGCCAGCACAGACATTGGTTGTTCAAAATAAGAAAATTCAAGACCCAACTCCCTCGCGAGTTGCTCTTCGATTAGATTAGCCATGGCTCCAGAGTCTACCAAGGCTGAAAGAACAAAAAGAGCATGGTGAGTAGCATACCTGACCAGCACCATAAGGGACTTGAACCAGCAACCTTCAGGTCCCTAGCACAATGTCCTAACCACTAGGCCACCACTAGGCCACTAGGGAGATCAGAGCGTCCAGGCGCAAGTTCTCCTCCCGACAGGCCAGATCGGCCTTCAGTCTCTCGGTCAGCCCCTCCTGGTACACAGCGACGCGTCACTCCAGCTGCTCAGGACCGCCATCGTACGAAATTCCAGGGCGAATTCAAAGGCTTTGTGTACCACTTGCCGGAGTTTGAGGAGTCTCTCACAGTGATCTTTGCCCTCGTGTGGATGGTCAAAGACCTGCTTGAACTGTAAGATAAAGTCCTCGTAGCAGCACATCGCTGGATCCAGCCTGCTCCAAACTGCCACCGCCCACTCCAGTGCTTTCCCCGTGAGCAGCAAGATTGTGATGGCGATCTTCTTGTGTTCTGATTCCACCATCTTATGGGCAAAATACAGCTCACACTGGAACAAGAAGCCGCCACACGCATCTGGATTTCCTTCATACTTTTACGGTCTGCTCACGTTGCCCTCGGAAGTGGTTAGGGCGGAAGTGGCGGAGCGGGGGCAAGAGCTGAAACCCACACTGGATTCTGGAATTAGATTTGCTAACACTGCTGCAGGAGGGGGTTGCTGGGCTGGCAGCTGTACCAAAACCTGGGAAATCTCTTCCAGGCTTAGATGGCTTGGATGGCCTGCTGATGTTCCCCAAGCAATCTCCCTTGGTCCATGATGGCATGCACAAGGTCCGGAGGGTTGCTAGCATCAATTTGTCCCGCGGCTTCCATGGTAGGTGAAGGATTCTGTCACGAATCAAGGGGAGCTGGAAACGAGTGCGGTTAACAAAGAGTCTTTATTTGTTCAACCAGCAATTAGATGTAGAAGGGGTGATCCGGAGGCGTAGTCACGAGGAAAGCAAGGGTCGATCAGGAACAAATTCAATTTCATGGGCCAGGCTAAATTTGGTTTGTGTAAACATTCAAATACCTTATCCGTCAATAATTTCTCCAACAAACACTCAGAGTACCGCACAGGACGAGTATCTTTCACATCTTTCCTGTGTTCCGGCCCTGCCTATATCCCCCACTGATTAAGGGACTAACCAGCCTCACCTGGAATGGCTGGGCCAGGCAGTACTCGGGAGAAGGAGACCGGCGCCGACCGCTGGGTGGCGGTAATCCCCCTTCTACCTGAGGGGGTCTTACCTGTTCCCTAACAACAGTCACCTAAAACATTAAACAATGTCAAACTTGAACTGCTTTAAAAAATAAAATTTTTAAATTCTGACATGAATATTATTGAAATAAATGGGAAAATTCTAAATGAAGAATAGAAAGAGTCTTAACTTGCTACAATAAAAAATTTCCTTTTTTTCCTATATAAACACTGACTGGAAAAATAAACATTTTAACAAAATGTATAATTTGACCAGAAGGGTTTAAACTTAACCATGCAGTGATATTATTTAGAAGAAACAGGACAGGAAAATCTCATGGTCTATATGTGGTATATGTTTTTTTCCATGATTTGAGATATTTTATGATTTTAGAATTTTAAATAATATAAGAATATGCTTTTAATATATATGTGGGTATAAATATATAATATAATATAATTATTGTATTATACACATAAATGTATTATAAAATCTGAATATGATTATGATTTTAAAACGTCAAAATATAATTTTGCACTCTTTATAGCCCACACCCCACACTCACAATTCCTGTTCGATTGTTATTCATTCATTCATTATTAATAGTTTTTTTTTTACTTTTTGACTGTTTTGTTTTGTGGGATTTCTGACTTCAGCCTCATCAATGCATCTTATTTTTTAAATTATTTGACCCCATGTTGAAATAAATCTATATTGTGGATTTGTAGTTAATTCAGTTTTGGCTTTGAAACCATCTTCATATTTGTTATGTAGTTATGTTGTGTGTGTATATAGTTGATTGTTCATGCATTTAAAGTTGTGTTTCTTCTGAGTTGTGGTATTTTTTTCTGTCTTCAACTGAGTTTGTTTTTTAAATGACATTGTTGCTATCTTTTGTTAAATAAAACTTTTTTCATTTTTTGTTTTCCTTTTTTTTCTAATGTTGTTGATTTTGCTGTGCCCATTATCCTACAGCATTGTTAAAATTCCTTGTTCTTGGTTTGATTTTTTTGAGTGCTCACATCTTCAAATATTTATCCTTGGTGATGTGTACAAAGGAATCATAACTAAAAGTAACTATTAAGTAGTAATGGTAAATAGAGAGACAACATACAACAATAGAAGAAATATTTTATCATGGGTTTAATTTGTTGATATAATTTATCTTAATATATTAATTATTTTAAAAATTATCTGTTTTTATCTCTGTGAAAATGTTTTTAAATGGTTCCTGGCTTTGACACATGGTTCTAGAAACAAAACTGGTATAGAACGGTTTGTTAATAAAAAAAAGTTCTTCATCAAAGAGGTTTTTTTTTAAAGTTCTTTCTAGGCTTTTTTTACACAATTTACAAAAATAAATCAGAACTAATGTAGAGCTAACATTACAGATAAGATCACAGCTCTCGAGGGGAGAATAACGAATGGACTCAATCTTAAATGAAAGCCCTGAGGAAGAATGAGGAATGCCAATAGAGGAAATAAATAACTAGACATGTCGATAGACAGGAGATGTATGCATGACAAGAAACTGAGCAGAAGACTGGACAGGTGACTGGGGCATGACAAGAGATACAAGATGGAACTCAACTGGAGATTGGACCAGGACACGGACAGGAAAGAAGATGGTAATTGGCTAAGCAGCTGGTGATGTGTAACCATAAAATGTGGCAGCCACTGACAAAGAACAGGAGACCTGGCAGCCAGTGGTAATCAAGGAAATAATATTAGAATATCTCCAACTTAAATTGATAATACAAACTAGATTTAATACTAAGCACAAAAAAACTGACAATCTGGTTTTGGAGTCTAAACGCTACCGTTTTTTTTTCCTTCTACTTTTAGCCCACTGTTTTAAACATATATTTTATCTTTTGGTACCTTTTCGCACTTCGTTTTTTCCCACGAGGTTCGCG
>JBBPDA010060948.1:0-13238 GCA_037974385.1 Arnoldichthys spilopterus | reverse complement strand
TCTTTCTTTTCTTTTGCTTGTTTTTGCTATCCGGTGTCAACCAGAGGAGGATGGGTTCCCCCTTCTGAGCCTTGGTTTTTCCCAAGGTTTCTTCCTACTGCTAGGGAATTTTTTCTTGCCTCTGTCGCCCTTGGCTTGCTCTTTGGAGGCTCGGACCGTGTTTCTGTAAAGCTGTTTTGTGACAACATCAGTTGTAAAAAGCGCTATACAAATAAACTTGACTTGACTTGACACTGTTGACTGGGATTAAGCAAAGATAAATTATGCAGAAAAACAGATGGACTACATCCTTTAATGGTAGATTACACAGTGCATCTACAGATGTATGCAAATATTTCTGTGCCTCTAGTCACATTACACATGTTTTAATGATTTTCTAAGTGAAAATAAGTACAGGTCCTCCATAAAGAGCACACTTCTGCATATTTCAATAAACAATGTTTAGCTGCACTTAACATAAAATGTGGACTGTTATTGCACAATTCATGGTTTATGTTAAAGTGTAAAGAATATTTTACACTCACATTTAAATGTGATCTTATAGCATATTCACTGTAGCAAATGTGTACTTTTTCACAAAGCATGTTATTTGACATATTATTTGGGTATTTAATATTGTGCATACAACGCTGGACACATTGAAATGAAGGTGTGCTAATGTATGTACCTTTGGGGGCATAGCATGAATGATAACCCATTTTTTCACTGTTTTGAACAGATGTTAAGATGTTTTATGAAACGTTCAGCTACTGGGTTTAATGTAATGGTCACAGGTGATTAATGGTAATCAAGAAAGCCATTTGTGGCAGTAATACAAGCAATAAAACCAAGATTCTGAAATAATAAAACTGAAAATGTAAAATAGAAACATTATAGAACAAAGAAAAAAGCCCGGGCACTACTGAGGTACCCTTGAGCAAGGTACTGTCCCACTACACTGCTCCCCGGGCACTGTTGGTAGCTGCCCACTGCTCCACGTGTGATGGGTAAAATGCAGAGGTCACATTTCGTTGTGGTGCTTGAGTGTGTTCACAATGATAGTCACTTTCACTTCAATCTGCATGCACAACACACTAATTGCTGCTGCTTTATTGCATGAGTTTTCCTGTCATATATTATGTCAGGTACAAGTTAAAGACAACCTGAGTCTTTGTGTGTCCTCCTTTTGCATTTGCCCACTTGTAAGAAATGGTGTTTTCTTAGTGTAGCATCTTAAGCTTAGGATTTTCCTGGAGAAATTTAATTGCAGGGTAGGATTAATGTCTTAAAATAAGCTGGCAGATGGAGAGTTTCTCTTACTGTTTATTCAAAGCCTTATGTTGCAGTTTGAGACCATCTACAATGTCAATGATCTTGAAAATGTCACCACTATGCATTATTATCTTAGAAAATAGCAGGTCAACTGGAGAACTCTTGCTGTATGAAGTCTGTTAACCCCAAAGTTAATGTTTAAGTAAATATAACTTTAAAAAAAACTTTAAAAAGTTCCATTGTATTACTTAAACGGTTTTAGTATGTTCTCTTGTTTTGAAGAAACATTGAGTGCACAGTATGAAAACAAACATAAAAATATAATTTTTGTCATTTTTAGTCTGGGCCACATCCTAGTTTTTCAGAACAGCACTTTGTCTGATTCTGATTGGTCAATTTATCCATGAGACAAGTCTGGGCTTGCTTGCTGTGAATGTGTGCATTTTTTCTTGTTTTCACAGAGTAATTTATGTGCTTTTTATTTCCCACAGATACCTTTTCTGTGGGCAAATACAGTGGACTACATTAAGATTTATCTACAGTAGCATTTTTTCTTTTTTCTGTACTTCACAATCAGAGGGCTACAGAGAAACTCAAACTGCAATAATGCTATTTTCTCCCTTATTTTCCACATTTTGGAACTTGGTGAATTGTTCGTTCCTACACTACACTAATATATAGTATATGCAGTGCAAGTTATTTTTCACTGTTGACTGTCTCTCAACCTTATCTAATTTAGAATTACCTATTAAATCCAATTTTCTGCACGCGAATTTTGTGTGTGACAAGAGCTAACTAACATATCACGTTATAACTGCTAACTTGTCCACATTTCACGCATGCTGTTCCCCATAGTTGTTTGGCAAAGATAGTTAACAATTTAATTTTTTTCATTTAAAATTTTGGGACCTAGGGCTACTGTTATTTTGTAACAAATCAGCTACTTTACCTTGCAAAGAAATGCTGTGGAAATGCAAGTACTGTCCTGTTACCTGTGAAAAGAGAGCTCAGCTTTTCAAACATTACAGACTACAACAGGGAAGTAACGCAAGAGCTGACCTTTTTCCTTGCTTGCATCAGGAATGTCTGTACATTCAAGTCTCTCAGTAAACTAAAAACGCATTTATGGCGTGTTCACACGAACTGTAAATCAACAGCAAAATTTAGATTTGTTAAAAATTTGTTTTGCTCTTTGTCCTGTGAGTTTCTTGAGTCCTGCTCTGAGACTGAATATATTGCTGAGCACTACACATGTGATGCGATGAGACTTGGACACAAGTGCAAGTTGATGTTTTATTAAAAAAAGACAAACAGTCAAAAATAGGGCAAGCCAAAAAGCAGAGTCACAAAACAGACGAGGGTCAATCAGGTGTATGCTGATGTAGGTGTAAGTCCAAAAGCCAGAAATACAAAATACAGTGGCCCGCTTGGAATCGGTCATGAAAACATGAGACTTCGCATCTCCCCTGCGTTTACAAAGGTCTTAAATAAGCCCCCTAATGAGGCCCTGATGCACCACACCTGGGAGGAAGGGCCGGCTCAGAAAAATTAGAACTCTGGTGCCGATGACCTTCTACGTCCACCAGATGGAGCCCTAGCTCTAGTTCCCCTTGGGTGGGGCGTGGCTCTTACAACACACTTAAAGGTAAAGCACAAAGTTATTTGCCCTTATAAAGGCTATATGTTTCAGAGCAGTGTATACTCCACTTTCAATGCACACAAAAGTAAAGAACACAGAAAGCATACATGGAACAATTTCACACCTGAAATCATTGTCAGAACTACCAGTGAAGCCTGTTTCATTTCTGGATTTTCCAGAGGGAATGGATGACTCCAGCCTTGAAGCAGCTTGAGAGGTCATAGTCAATGAAATGATAAAGACAAAGCCAAATGATAGTCTGATTAAAAAAGAGATGGACATCACCTTTGTCCTTAGAAGAAAGGACATTGTGAACGATAAACCTGACATCAGCCAGATGCTCAAACTTTGGCCAGCTCTCTTCCCCGAAAACCAAGTTTGTATGACTTTCCACTGATAAGGTGTTTTATTGTTAGTTTAGGGGTGTTGACCATGCACAGCATATTTAAAGATGATTGGTTTTGTAACTAACTCTGCCTATATAAGAAACCTAGATTTGTTTTGTGTTTCTCAGGTTTACTCTTTGTTTGTTACAGGGTTGTTGGAAGAACTCTTAAGAAGGAATTCTTTCATACCATTGATTGTGTCCAAGTTTGATGGAAATCTTCAAGAAGAGGAGAGGTCTGAGTGGCCAGCTATTAACAGTCTTATTGCAACAGACAAAGGTGAACTGATATTTCTGTTTTTTATTGTTCATAATGTTCAATGCTTGGTTAAATGGTTGTTTCATCCAAATGATCACATTGCCTCTATGACTATTATTATCTCACTGGGTAGTGGTGGCCTAGTGGTTAGGACCTTGCCCTTGGGAACCAAAGGTCGCAGGTTCCAGTCCTGGCTCGGGCACTGTCCCACTACACCGCTCCCTGGTTGCTGTCAATAGCTACTCACTGCTCCATGTGTATACATGTGATGGGTTAACTGCAGAGGTCACATTTTGTTGTAGTGCTTGAGTGTGTTCACAATGACAAATAATTATTTTAAATTGAGATCTTGTTTAGTTTTAACAACTTTTGAGAGAGTCACAAAAACTAGTAAAGGCTGAAATGTCAGAGGCATGTTTCTCATAACCTACACAAACAAATCCTAAATAATAATAATCATGTGCTGTACCCTGTTCCAGACCACTGAACCAACAGCCATAACATGCCTCATCCTGAGGGGACTTTAAATTCTTTAAAAACAGCTCTGTGAGTAGTTTTGTTTCATTATTATTATTATTATTGCAACTTGTGCTGTTTGTGCTGGAATGTATTTGCAGCTGGATTATTTAATAATCGAATGTACAGTTCGATATCAAGATAAGAACAGATGGGTAAAATGATGAATGATAAGTAAGCTAAGGTAAAGTGTTGACTGTCCTTTTCAATGGGAACATAACTGTTCAGCACAAAAACAACTACCAGACCTAGAATTAGGATTTTGGGAAACAGCAGTAAGATGATGCACTCTTGTATGGCTGATTAACCACACCTCCCATGACCACACCCAGGCCTTACAGGTACTTTCAGACAAATTATAACTGGATTTTTTTCTTTCTCACTCTCTGTAGGATCTTGATGCAGAATTGTAATAGATAAACTAAACAATCCTACCTCAAGTAATGTGCATTTTGTTTTGCTTGATCTATGCACTCCACTTGGAGTACCCAAATGTGAAAAACACATTTAGCTTCACTCAGCAGATAATGCTGAACTTGAGTCAAAAAAGCTATCACCCAAACTTCAAAAGCTGAAGAATGAGGACATTAATGTATTTATGTATCACTGCACAATTTTTAATAATGTAAAGTGTCTGTTTTGTTGTGTGGTATTAAACTACACTGATGAAACACCATTCGGCTGCTATGTGTTAGGAGTTGTTAAAAATGTTTTTTATATATATACAAACCTTTGCACTTATTGTATTTTATGTATGTTGTTAAATCCAGGTTTGCATTCAGTTTTATTAAAGTGCCTGTTTTGTTGTGTGGTACTATTAGAAATACCATTCTGCTGCTATGTTTGAAGAATAAATATATATATATATATATATATATATATATAAATGTTTTTATGGTAATATATTTGTTTTATTTAAACTAATATATTTAAGTTAACATTTTGAGTATCATGTAAAAGTAAACTTAAAATATTGAGCTAAATCAATTGGTTTGTATAGTTGATTTTGTTGGTTACTTTCAGTACTCTCTGGTATTTAAGTTGTTTTACTTAAATGGAATTACTCTGCTATGCACTACTTAAATATTTTAATCCAATCAGAGCCAGTTGTTTGGCTCAAATTGTTTAAGTACAATCAACCTATCTGGGCTTACAGTGTTCTATTTCTCTTTGAATGTTACCTCTCTGCAGTGGAATAAACAGTGGGTTGTTATGTAATGCAATAATATTCTGTTTTATTAAATGAGTGTACTTCACAACTTTAAGGCCAACTTGATATTGGGCAGTGGTGACCTAGTGGTTAGGACATTGCCATAGGAACCTGAAGGTCACAAGTTTGAGTCCCAGCCCCAGCCTGGGCACTACTGAGGTACCTTGAGCAAGGTACCATCCTAATGCACTGTTCCCTGCGCGCTGTTGATTGCTGGTCACATTTTGTTGTGTTACTTGAGTGTGTACACAATGACAGTCACACTCACTTCATATTAATGTTATACAGTTCCATAAAGAACAAGTCCAGGAAAAACTTGCTCCCTCTGAATTTCCCTGTATTACATTAAAATGAACCTCTAACTGGGAAAAAATGAGAACATTTGAAGCTTTTCTTTTCCTGTCACAGGTAGCAGCATGATAAAGTTGAGTTCAAGTCAAGCATCCTACCCCTGTTTCCTAGAAGTGGTCATTTATCTTCAGTGGTAAGAGTCCCTTTAGAGAAGGACTGTAAACATGCACTTGCAGTAGCAGTGAGAAACCCTTGGGAATATTAGAGAACAAGATGGTGATAGAGGAACTTTATTTGTATGACTATAGTGAATGCATAGGCATGTGTCAGTACAGAAGTCTGATACAGTCTGTGCTACAAGCTGGTTGCATTTCACATCGTCACATCAAAGATTTAAACCTTGAAGCTGAAAAAACAAAAATTAACTGTTCTTTTTGATAACCACAACACTTCTGAAACCTGAGTGAAAGACCATTAAATAGTTTCACAATGATTCTCTTCAAGCTCCTATGCAATGTGGTTTTCATATGCCTCCAATCAAAAATCACTTATAATCAAGCAGCTTTCATAGGACCTTTATATCATCCTCATCTGCCTTTTGTCTCAAATGCTCATGCACTCACTTCAACAGGGAAGCAATGGAGTGCATGCCAAATTGCTGGCAAGAATAATAAAAGAATAAGCCCTTTGGCATGTTGTTATTATGATATGTCTTAATTTTGAAATAAATATCTAATTGCAAGAAACTATCTTGTTTTTGATGAGAAAGTATGTAAATAAAAATGACATTGTCAAAGTTGGGATAGAATATCTCATAATTACGAGGATGTATCTTTTTATAACAAGATATGTCAAAAATGACATATGTCAGAATAATAAGACTGAACACGTCTTAAATAAGAATAAATATCTTATTATTGCAACATATATAATTTCTGCAATATACTACCCTGAAATAAGGAGATGCTTTCTGATATTTATGAGATCTGATCTTATAAATATGACACGGTATGTTGTTTTGAATATACATCTTGTTATAATGCGATGCTTTTACAAATGTATAAAATATTCTGATTAATAATAATTATAGTCGTTTTAAGATTTAATAACGTAATGTAATAACCAACGGTATGATAAGGGGGTTATTTTTGTTTTGCTGGCAGCACTTCGTTACAATACTTCCTGAGGTCATGCGCCACCTCTAACTGATAGTTAACTTCAATAAATTGCAATGAGTGAATTTCCATCCATGCAAATAAACTCACCTTCGCTTAGGCGACGCGTCTTTTCTCTGCTTTTTGTTCATGACAGCAGGCACGCAGTTCGTCAGCTCCGTCCAGTCTGCGTGCAGACCGCAGCTCCAGCCCGTGGAGAAGCGCGAGAACAGCCACGATTCCGCTTTACCCGGACGGTGGCACATGCATTTCTTCTGGCCCGGCTTGCAGTCGCACGGTTGCTCCAGTTGGATGTTCCTGACCAGATGCCTCCCGAACGTGGTGCCACCGGTCTTCTGAATGTGCAGGAACACGATCACGTCGCTGCCCCTGAAGTCAAAATTCACGTGGCGTTCTAGGTCTTCAAGGGTAAAGTTGAATTTGGACGACAACGTCCATGGACCCTCCGCGTACGGCTCTCGCGCGTCCGCGTCGCCGTCTACTCCCGGAGAATATCGGGACAGATAAGGGTTATAGGCACCTAAACTCTGCACGTTCCGGAGTCGACAAGATATGCTATCAGCTGGACAGATGTACTGATAGCCGATCATTACGAATAGAACGGCCAGGACAGGGATGAAAAGGAGTTTGTTGGATTTATCATCCATCGCAAAGAGTGCACTTTGATAATCATGCCATTGGCAACCCTACTTTCAGTGGAACAGTCCAGGTGGAATAAGTATAATTGCTCACCATCTCAACGACCGCGAGGAGGGATCAACTCACTGATATTCTGCATAAATGTAAACGAGTATGAGCAAGTTTGGATATGCGCTCAGTTGCCATCAAAGCGTTATAAAGTTCAATATATTTTTGTCATAGCAACATAAATATCAATGAATATAAATAACTATTCTCTCAGTTTTAAGCCGGCATAGGAAAGAGTCTAAACGACGTGAAGATTTAAAGTGATTTCTTCAAGTCTGGTGATTGTGCAATTGTCGTTTTTCCACTGAGTTGATGCTTTCCTTTCAAAGTCGAAGTCCTTGAGTGGAAATGCTCCAGACGAGGTGAGGAAACCCCTGCAGTCTCCCAATGGGTCCATCCCGCAACTCTCATTATGAATAACAAAATCTTTATCAAAAATTTCTCAAATATCAAAAAATTCTACACCTTTTTCACGTTTTTTTTTCAGGATCCATAATTCAGCACCCTGTTTGAGTGAAAGGTTTGAAAAAATAATAAAGTTGTGCTCATGAATTCCTTTGGGGTCCGCAGAGAAAGTAAGTAAGCGCAGCCTTTCTCGCCGTCAGAGGGATATTGAAAGCGCGAATCGTGCACTGTAATTATCCAATCATGAGCGAGAGCTGCAGAACACGTGGGCCAATACAAAACTATATGACTCCCACAGCCAATACCGGTTTGAAATGGGCTTTAAAAGCAGCGCAGCCAATAGATTTTGTGGACCAACTGTAAATGCAGACTGAAATGGTGACCATTAGCTCTGAAAACAGTAGTAAGAATGTGGGGTCACCTCTTCTTTGATTTTACAATAAAAATTTTTTGGTCACTCACAACAACATACTATAATATCCTCAGAACAACGTTTTGCAGCTTTATTTTATTTAGAGTGAGTGATATCAAAAAACATGTCCAAATTTGTGAAGATTAAAGGACTCGTACCCTAAATTTGCCTCATTTTCTTCCAGAAGTTCACTTATAAAGTTTGTGGTTTTTATGTACCTAAACAGGCATAAGTTAATTATATTAGACCATTTTCAGGTTAAATGTATCCCTCAGAATTAAACAGGCTGATTTTATTACCATGCCTTTAAGATAAAACTAACATTTTTTTCTGATTGACGTTCATGTAATTTGTGTCTCTTTTTTACAGTCAGAGCCCAAACACTCCTTTTAACTTCAGTGTGAGTGTGCAGGGCTATACTGCTTTAGGGTAAGAGAACTATGAATTGCATAGTTTTTCATGGCATTATGAAAACATTGATGTTGTCAATGATATAGGTCTTTTAAAACAATTTGTAGAATTACCTAGCCTCATAACTAATATAGACTTTGTGTGTAACGCAGTTCTTTTTTCAAATGTGTACACCATTTGTCACATGAATAAAAAATATTACATAAGCACTATTTTACATTTGCAATAACTATGATATTGGAATCCAGTCAACTTAATGCATAGTTTTTTTTCTGTGCCTTTTTTAAAATTCATGTTCACTGTAGACAACTCTTAATGCCAAGAGTTTGGAGAAATTAGAAAATGGTGCAGTCTATGTACTAAAAATATTTTTGAGACCCACAACGGACTCAAACAGCAGTGCTCGCCGCAAAAAATGGGTGATTTTTCAGCACCAATGACAGTTCAAAACTGAGTATTTCCATGTGGTTTATGTTCTAAAGAGACTTTTAGAAATTAGATTAGATAAAACTTTTTCATTGTGCAGAGTGCAAGTACAAAGCCAGTAAAATGCAGTTACCATTTAACCACTTTACAATATAGGAATGCAAATGTGTCTTGTTCTAAGTTTAAATAACATCATCACATTTGTAATTATAGTCCCTAGATGACATATTTAGATGACAGAAATGAATTGCAATATGCAGTGAGAGACAACCATGACAGCCTTATGATGACCAGACTCCAAGTCTGTACATGCATACAGCCATCTTTACAAAAACAGTAACCAGAAAAAAGTAATTGTTCCATTGCTTCTAGCTGGATTTGCCCTTGGATTTGCCAGCAGTGCCAGCAAAATAAGCCATTAAATGACTTAACAATTACTGGTGCCTGGACATCCTGATGAATGTAAACATTCCTTGGTAAAAAGTACATAAAAGAGCCACCAAGTATAGGTGATGATTGTGTAAAGTAATAGAGACGTCATTAAATGACATTCATATAGAAACCTTATGCCGTCTGTCACTTCAAAGCATATAACTGAGATACACGCTGGGAGTTTTTACATGCAGAAAACACAGCAGAAGTGAGAGCAGGTTTGAAACATTTACTCTAGCAGCTACAGTAAACAGTGTTGAATTAACTCTCATACAGTGATACAAATGTTTACATTTCTTTTAACTGTACAGCAGTTCCAAATCTAATTCCACTGTATAGCTCTTTAAACAGGAAAAAACAAACATTACTTATTAAATTGTGGAGCTCTGTTGCCTTCAAGCTTAATCTCATAACAAATTGTGTAAATAATATGACTTTTTGAATGTAATTTAAGTCAAAAGCAAATAAATAGCTTCTAAACCCTACATTAATTATAATCAAAAGGACTTACTTACTGGGCTATGTGGATTCCTATACATTTTCTGTGTATATATGAACCTGTACAGGATATATTTTAGTCCAGTAAACATGTTTTTTGGCTCACATTTCAGTTCCTAATGATCATATCTGAATAAATATTATTTTAATATAAATTACTAAAATATTAGCTACTGAACATACAATCTCAAGATTATTAACTGAAGAATGACCCTAGAATTTGGGGAGTTAACACTGAGGCACTCACCTTTCCAAAATATTAGATCTATTCCTTTTAAAGTGTTCTTTTAAAGAACAGCTTTTATATTCTTAGGGTAATTGTCTTGCTACATGTCCTACTTTCTCTTGAGATTCAGTTCACATACATATGTAGTGATATTTTTCCATAGAATTTGATTGTATAATACAGAATTTATTATTCCATTAATGAGGGCATACTGCCCTGGCCCAGATAGACAAACTAGGTTTCTGTTACCCTAGTGTTTCACAAAAGGCATAACACTCTTATGCTGGAATGCAGTGCTTTCTTTTGACTACAAATTGCCCCTTGTTTTCCTAGTCTCCTCCCTTGTCAGGTGTTGCTTGTTTGTGTCGCTTGTTTGTGTCGCTTTATAACCTCATGTGTTTGTATCAGTCTTTGTCTGTTCTCTGTTGTACTAAACCCAGTATTTATTCATCGAGTTTATGCTGTTCTGTTATACCTACCTTGAGATAGTTCTGTGAGTGTTATCAGCCTGTTTGTTTAAGTATTCTTAGTTCTGTTCATAGTGCATGTTGTTTAGATAAATAAACCTCATTACACCAAGAACTTGCACCTGCTTCCAACCACCAACCATTACACCTACATTCCACAGCCATTAGTTAAACTAAGGCTATAATTTTATCTAAGAGCTTTAATTTATTTAAAATCTTACTTTTATTTCTTAAAATCTTAATGCTAATTTTATCTCTGTAAGGTACAGGGAAATACTGCTCTGTGTAATAAAGAGCTTATGCAGTTAAATAAAAGTTCATATGAAATAACATCCTAGACTTTTGTTTTTATTGCAATTTGAAAAATACCACACTAATTCATTATTTTATACATTTTATAAATGACTAATCCTAGAAGTTGGACCTGCATTCTTCCATTTGAGAGATATCTGAAGAAAGCTAGCAGACAGGCAGTGTTTGTTTATCTGTGTGGCAAATTTACTGTAATATGCTAATGCTTCAGGAATTATAAAAAAAATCTTCTGCATTTATCCTGTAGTAATAAAGCTTTAAAGCTGGAAACCTTCTTAATGGGAATCTTGTGAAGCATATAATTCTAAAACAGGACAAATTGAAACCAGATTTCATTATTTTTCATTCATTATTACAGAAAGTGCATTTGCATTTAGTACATTCAAAAGAAAGGCCGCATAACAATAAAATGAGGATTAGTAAAAATCTTCCTTCATCTGCAGCATGGATGATGGAATCCCCTGCCATCTGTGCAGCATCTTATGACCTGTTTTCTTATAGTTCAGTAGTATGCCATGATGTGACACACACACACACACACACATGCCAATGGTTTGCATGAAGCCTTCCACAGAATTACAATATGTGTCACATATTGTATGATTACATTAAAATGACAAGCCTGAGCAACCTAGTTTATTAATAAATTAAATAAATTTATCCTTTCTTTGGCTCTTAACCAGTGTTGGCAGTAATGTGTTACAATGTCACAAAGGCATTACTGAAATTACACTACTTTTGGCAATAATGGGTAATGTAATTGCTTACCATAATCCATTTTCTACACTTCTTTTTCCATTTTGGGTCGCGAAGAAGCTGGAGCCAATCCCAGCTGACTACAGGCCCAAGGCAGGGTACACCCAGGAAAGGAGGATCAACTCATCACAGGGCAACTCATAGACAGACAACCATTTACATATACACTCACACCTACAGGCAGTTTCAACCTATTTCAATGTCAAAATTGGCCAAAATAGATTATTCCATCTAAAAAAGCAAATCAAATAAAATATCTGTTTGTACATGATGTCCAAAAAAGGAATGGGAGGCTTTCATATTACTTTATCTTTTGATTCCACAATTTAGCTGTCCAAAATCCAAAATATTTCCCAACAGTTCTTTTGAATTTCTTGAATTGCAAATCCTTCTTTCTGCAGCTGAGCTGGATCGTGGACTCTGCCATCATTACCACATAGTTGTTGTTGAATTATTTGCTTGTTTCATTTCAAAGTAAAAAGTAATGCTGCATGACACACAAGAGCTTGTGAAGCAGACAGCTGTGACAGAGCTGCTTTTTGTTCTTTTTTTAGTCTGGCATTGTCATTTTAAACTGACAAAACGTACTAGAAACGAATTACTTTTTATGAATGCAGTAATCAGTAAAGACATACATTTACAAATACATAGCTTAACAGAATCTGGATCAGAGCCCCCAATGAGCAAGCTAAAGTGAAAGTAAGTATTTGTCATTGTGAACACACTCAAGCACCACAACATGGTTTAACCCATCACAAGTGCACATGTGGAGCAGCAGGCAGCTATCAACAGCATCTGAGGAGCAGTGTAGGACAACGGTACCTTACTCAAGGGAACCTCAGTAGTGCCTGGGCTGGGACTTGAACCTTCAATCTTTGATTCACAAAGGCCAGGTCCTAACCGCCACTGCCCCCAAACAGAGTGACAGAGGCAAGGACAAATTCCCAAAGTTGTAGAAAGAAACCTTAGGAGGAATCAAGGCTCAGAAAGGGGAACCCATCCTCCTCTGGTCGACACTGGAACATGATGATTTTTATTCATTTAACGATCAACAAAGCTAAAAAGGACCTTTTGAGATGGAGGTATTGTTATGTTTGTTGTAACAAAGGAGGACAGTCTGAAGCATCTATAATAGAAGTGAACAATTTCCTTGTCCACATTAGTGGCTAAATATTTGTTTTCAGTCCAGCAGTAAGACTGCAGCACACACACAAACACACACACACACACAAACACATACACTACCATGTTTTACCATCTCACTGTAGTGCAGAAAATGATCCACCATCATTATGGTTGTTAGGTACAAACCTTGTGTCTCCATATTTGGTCTTTTTTTTTTAAAATCAGTGATATTGGTCATGTGTCTGTGGATTTTACAAATTTTAACCAATGCAAAGCATTAGACAGACAGACAGACAGACAGACAGACAGACAGACAGACAGACAGACAGATAGATAGATAGATAGATAGATAGAT
>JBBPDA010060937.1:0-13239 GCA_037974385.1 Arnoldichthys spilopterus | reverse complement strand
ACCCATCACACGTGCACACGTGGAGCAGCGGGCAGCTACCAACAGTGCCCGGGGAGCAGTGTAGTGGGACGGTACCTAATGGTGTCCTAACCACTAAGCCACTAGGCCACTGAAACAGGGAAGTCACTGTGTTTGGCTGTACGGTCAAATTGGAGCAATTCCAAAAACACCAAACTCAGTCTGAGCCAAACTTCTTTTTTTCTCTGTCTACCACCTAATTTTTGCCTTTCCCATCGATTTAGCACTTTAGCACTACATCACTCAAAAATATTTACTTAAAGAGCAGTGCATTATGGGTAATGTAGTTCCATAGTGCAAATGCAGTGGGAATAAGGGCAGAAATTGGGTGGGAAATGAAATCATCCCATCCATGCTCCCATCCACACAGGGTAGCAGTGTAGCAGGATGGTACCTTGCTCAAGGGTACCGCACTTGGTCCTTGGGCCAGGACCTGAAACCATCCGGCCACATGGACCTACCACTGCTTAACACCAAGGCTTTTATTAAAAAAGAAGTCAGGCGGAACATGTTAATAACTTCGTTAACACATTTTCCTGGTTTGACTCCCACATTAATGTATTTTCCTTAGTTCCAGCTCGAAACCTAACAGCTATTGCTGTATCTTGCAGTATCTCCATGACTTCTGCCCTCACGTTCAAAAAGCTTTCCGTTATTCTGCCAACAGCCCTTTTTATGAACAATATTTCCAGGTACTGTTTTGAAAAAATTTATTTATCACCAAAATATGTTGAGTCTTAAGATTTATTTACAAGCAAAGCACATCTCTGATGCAGGCAGTATCAGTAATTCAGGAGACTTCACTATTCAGAGCTTGACAGAAACCCAAGGACATATCAAACCCAAGGAAGTAGTAAACTAATAAGATTGAGAGGCTGTGAATTTGCATGTTTGCATAATGCTGGTGTTGAATTACAGGTGAACATGTGTTTACACAATAAAAAAAATAACATTATTGACTATAATATATTATTTATTATAAATAATAAATACAATTGGATAATGCCTATTCTGCACTGATTGTGTCAACATTAACTGTGTTTTTAAATTGAAAGAAAATCCTCCTTCAGGGTCCAATTTCATTTCCATAAAGTCCATTAATTGTGAATAACTACACATACTGATTGATTAACTAAATCCTACTTTATTTTTTACTGTTTGGCAACTTTTTGGAAACAAAGTAGACAAGCAAGGGGTGTGTGCATGTGTGTATTGTGTATTAATGAGTCTGTTATAATACAACAGACTGTACTCAAGGATGCAGGTCACACTGGCATGGGGTAAACGGGAACATGAAAAATCAATCTTAGTCTTAAAATGACTGAGAGCATGAAAGACATGACTGAAAGACGTCCTGCAGAATTCGAGTGATCACATGACTACAAGTGTAGATATTTTTAACTTTTAGCTTTATTAACTTTGTATTATTTACTTTTAAATATAAGAATTAAGGTGCCTCATATAATATAAGGTGCCTCATTTCTGAGGGAGTCAACATGTTTTTTTTTTTCCAGTGCTGTATTTATTAGTCATTTTAGTCTCTTTGCTTTTCTTGGGTTCATGTGTATTTATTGCTTTTTTTATTTTTCCTTTGCATTTTATTCATACTAATTCATCTGGAATTTTGGTAATGTGTTTAAAATGTGTGTTTTATAAATAAAATGCATTATTGTTATTATTATCATTACAGTTAATATCCTCAGCTCAAACCCACTGGACCTCTCCAAACCCACACATCTCTCTCTCTCTCTCTCTCTCTCTCTCTCTCTCTCTCGCTCTCTTCAGTTCAACAACAGCTGCTCAGTCATTCGTACAGTGCATAAAGACCAGCTACATTTGTCTCCTGAGCAGAAAAATCGTACCTACAGCAGTAAGATACAACGTTGCAGGCATGCACTCTAATAATCTGAGATTGGACTGGACGCTGAGACCTCTGCATGAACCATGAACAGCTGGGGCAGCAGATCACCTGAGTTGCTGGAAGTGCATTGCTTAAAAATAGCATATCACTATGTTAATGCCTATTCTGCATTTATTATTTAAAACAAAAATGTGCATCCTTTATCAATACAGTGGGGTGGGGTGGGGGTCGGGAGTTTGGGGAAAAGATCTCATTCTTGTAATACATGGTATCACAATCTTGTGTGTTTCTGAGATCTATTCGATTTATGCAGCTACCACAATGGTCGCTATTCTTCTAATGCATTTCAGAAATTCAGAAAAAGGTGCTGAAGAGGTAATGCTGGGCTGATGCCAGTATCTGACTTTTTGCATTTACATACAGTATACAGAAGTTTGAACACTTGGTCAAATTACAGGTTTGTTGATTTTGTAAGTTAGTATAAATACACATAGTCCACAGTAAACACATGCGAGTAATGTCGCGGCGTCACTGCCGATGCAGAATTTTTCAAAGGAGCCAAGTGCAGGGGGAAGACACACCTCCCCGCTCGTGTCAGTGTCACGAGACTAGACGAGTTGATTGGCCCTATGCCAAAAACAGATGCAAAATAAAAGGTCTCAAAAAAGCGAGTGGGCAACTGCTTCCCGGCGATGCCAGATGTATACACGGCGTGAATTAGCCAAGTGTGCACACTAGCTAAGCCCTGAAGATGGTAACTTCTTTCAGAAACTGCTAGCCACACCGCTTTTAGAGAAAATGACTTTGCGCCTGGTTAGACAACCATGTTTATAAGGGCTTTTGCCCAGGTGAAACACGTAACAGCGATTGACATTTTCATGCACATTTTAGCGCATCATTTCTAACTGTTTGTTGAATTTAGAACATGAACAAAATACAATAGAAAACATATTTCACAGCTTTTAAACAGGCCACGTTTACGTTCTCCAATTACAAAAAATCAACAAAACATCTCACCTGACCAGGGACATCCAAGCTTAATTTTTCAATGCAAATATAGTGTATGCACTTATTTCGTGCAGTACAGTATACACTGCATTTCGTTGTGGTGCTTGAGTG
Source organism: Arnoldichthys spilopterus (assembly GCA_037974385.1). Lineage (NCBI taxonomy): Eukaryota > Metazoa > Chordata > Actinopteri > Characiformes > Lepidarchidae > Arnoldichthys > Arnoldichthys spilopterus. The sequence continues at coordinate 10,241 of JBBPDA010060937.1, read as the reverse complement.
TGTTCACAATGACAAATAGTCACTTTCACTTTATTAAATATAGATAGTGGGACAAAATCTAAGTGGATTAGAATACATTTGAGACCCTTCTGGAGTCTCATTCGCAACCTCACATCAGCTGCGTTCCTGTGCATTCTCCTTATATTAATCATCTTCACCTTTTACAAAGGTTGCCTTTATATTTACCCTGTGTTCGCTCGCCGCGCTGATCTGCCTACGGTGCTTCAGGCTCCTGCTCCTAGACCATGTGATTTCGCAAACCTCGCTTAATCATGGCCACTTTCGGCACCCATAAGGGGGGACTGGTGAATCCAGCCCAGGGCCTAAGGTTCTTACACCCTTAACGTTCAGAACCCTTAACAGCTGACCATCTGTAAGCCGTAAAACCATGTCCCCAGAACCAAATAAACCATTTTAGAAGAACACTATATTCTTTTTAGATTAAATGTCCATTTTGATCTTAACTTATGTACGACCATATGTCATCCCACCAAGGACAAACAACAGATTTCCTAGCACCTACCCCCATGACAGTAACAGCTGGTTAAAACTGGTTTGAAAGGTGACAAACACTTTAGCTCTGACTGGTATAAAACCTCTTGATGATCATCATTTACGGTGCTCAGAGACCTTCAATGCAAATTGAAGCTCTGCGCTCCTGATTTCTGCCTAACCTTGTCTTCGGGAGCTCCCCCTATTGGGGAGAATCCTTCTTACAGAAGCTTTTTAATTTACTTTGCGCTCTCTCTCTCTCTCTCTCTCTCTCTCTCTCTCTCTCTCTCAGATAAAACCTTTAAAAATAATTCTGGTGACCCTGACCTCTCCTTGAAGAAATGTTAACACTCACAAACATCACATTATTATAATAAATAAATGCATAAGTGTTATAAATGTAGTAAAGTTAAAAAAAAATGCAGACAATGTAGCACAGTAGTCCAGCTTTCCCTTAACATGCTGCATGTCCAAAGCGCCATAACTGCATCATCAAATATCAAACTGGAACATTTGTTGAATCTAATCATCTTGCATAATTTATTATATACTGATGTCATCATGTGTCTTCTACTGTATTGCTTTTTCCAATGACTCGGTAGAGCATTATAATAAATAAATATCATTATAAAAGTTAAACTCTGTGCTTCTCTTGGAGAATCCAACTATTGCCTTCTGCCTTTCCTGGGCTGGATGAATAAGCTGTCAGGCTGAGGTGGATTCTACCTACCCCACTGTCCCTCCGGAGCCCTTCTTCCTTTCCCACCCAGCAGGGCTGCTGCATATCAGAACCGCCCGCTGAGTCTGGAGCAGCTTTAACAGGAACGGCAAAGCTTCTTCCTGCAATCGCACTCAACAGCTAGCTCGACACCTGCTTCAGGACACGATTATCCCCTTTCTCCGCTGCGTCAATAAGTCTTGCCAGGTTACAGTCAGCTTAGATGAAATATATTAAAGGATGGATTTAGTGAGCAATGCTGCTTCACTTGACATGGCGTATGTGTGCAAGAATATAAAGGCTTTAATAAATACACTTCTCTCCAACAATAAATGCAGAGTTTTTTACACTGTAGCTGTATGGAAGCACTATATAATATAATTATAAAGTAACTCTGGGCAAAATATTCACCTATACCCATTGCTCTGGTCCAGATTTCTCACTTTTATGAGTGACTCACTGAAAAGTGTCAATTTTCTGTCTTAAAAGGTTGCTTCCCTGAGACATTTTCATATCATCTGTTGGTGTCAGTAGCCTCCTCAGTGCAGGCATAATTACAGCAGAAACAGATGTGAGCCGGTGCCCTACTTCCAAAATCCTAATTAACATTCTGTCTGTTCGTAATAAAGTGCCCAAAGAAAAGGGGGTTGATTAAATAGCCATTACCAGCTGCTTATCCCTGTGCTTTTCAATCAGCTTTACTCAGGTGTGAAGAGAACGTCCTAACTATGAATGCTCAGTGATTTCAGCTTTTACTAGGTTGAAAGTATTTAAGTTCAGCCATTCTAAAGGTACAAAAGTGAATACTAGTATGATACAGTCTCATGATGTGAATTGTGCCCAAACATGCAGCCTTGGCCCTTTTGACATGTTAAACAGCAGCTTGAGCAGCTTAAAAAACTTTAGAAACACAACACAAAAAGCATTTTAGACATAATTATACTGCAGAGTACTGCTAGCAGATGCTCCTGTGCTTTATATGGCCGCATGTGGCACATGCATGAATATTAGTAGTAGTAGTAGTGCTATTCATTGTAATTTTTGCTGTTGTTTTATTGCAGGGAGCAGTGTAGCGGGACAGTACCTTTCTCAAGTGGTACCTGGGCAAGGACTTGCGCACGAGACCCTCCGATCACATGGACAAGTCCCTAACCACTAGTCCCTAACCAATAATAATGTTTTTAATATTGTGATGTCATTATTAGTGTGAAATAGTGGAAAATGTAATGAACTGGTGTTCATATTTGGGTTGACTTGGAAGATACCACCTGAACCTCTTGTTACCACATGAAGTACGTATTTTAATGTGGATTACTTTCTGCACTCTGGTTTCTTGCTTGACTTTGAGATGTGGAGAAGCCACAGTGGTCATCCACGCTTTGATTATGTCATTTAGCAGCACTGGAAGTGAACACAAATGCCCGAGGTCCTCGTAACTCGACACTAGACTCCCACATCCACTGCTGAGTGCTACTGACGCTTTTATCAACTCATGTTGCATAATGCAGAGTCAAAGAACGCAAATGTTCACTCTGGCCCAATGTTTGTTCTATAGCCATCTATGAGAAATTTAAAAATGTGGTTGTTTTATTAACTCTAAGATTCTTAGCATTAAGCTACACACTGTGCAGCACTATCCATATACCACAGAAATCAGATGAAGGCTAATGCACTTGTGCAGCAATGGCATGTTCATTCATTCTAATTCCATATAGGGCAGGCTTATGCACCAAGCTAAGTATTAATTTGGCAAAGTCATAAAATGCATCTGATTTAAATACTACAGCCATCAGAACAATATCTTTCGGAACAACAGTATCCCCAAAACCTTACAATTCTTACCTTTTTAATAGATGCCAATGTATATTTTATATAAGCAACACTGGATGATTTTTATTGGTCCATTCATCATGATTTGCACACAATGTAAAATATGTGAAAAAAAAACAAAGACAGTATAAGATACAATGTTTTAGTCCATCGGGGACTGTATGTTGTATGCTTTTGATGATCCCAAATCTACATCTCTTGCACAATTGCTCATAGCTTACCTAATAGCTAATAGCTATTATTACCTGCCTTGAAAGAAGATATTAGTATTTTTTAATTTTACAGGGTCATGAAAATAATCATGGAAATGCCTTAAAGAAGTAAGTGTCACATAAGATATAAGTGGTAATGTTTTGGGAAAATTAATGAATATAGGTGTCACTAGCCAGTTGGTAATAGGTACCACTATGCTAACCTGATAGCAAAGTTAACTCTAGCCACTACAAATAGTTTTTAGCTACTAGAAATTTACCAGAATATTATATAATATTCATTTTTTTATTGAGTGCTCTCTTCAGTGCTGGGTCATTGGAATCGTCCTAATCACACACACACACACACACGTGTGTGCCCCCAGGGGCTGCCCCCCAGCTACTAGTCTACTGTAATATCTAGCATGAAGTTTACAGTAATCATTATAGGAACCAGATGTCAAGCATTAATGCCCCTAAATCTAAACTTCCTGAAAGATGGAACACTCAAACCTAGAAGACATTTCGTAACGCCTTTGACATTGTGTAATCATAGTTTTAAAATAGGCCTTTGACCTAAAATATCATCCCCTTCCAAAAGGAAACTCTACTTACCGCTGTTTTCCTCGTAAAAATTATGTAAAAATATGTAAAAATGACACATAAAAACTCAGAAGACGTAGGTTTTGGATAGTAAATAAAATGACTGTGTTTTGTAGACATAGTGACCCCTGGCTCCTATCCTCACCACTGTAAAGACAATGATTAAGTTTCCATACAGTAACCCATTTCACATCAAACCATTCTGACTGACTTGGTTTATATCTCAGCTACTGATTTATCCATACATTTAGAACAGTTACTGAAATTCCCACACTCGTTTCTTTAGTAATCATCCTGCACAGAAAGAGAGGTGGTTCCGAAAAAAAGTCATACCTGTGCTGCTATCAGAGAGAACTCCATTGCTTCTGTTTCCACCGCGTGCAGTTTCTACTGAGTCGAGTGCAGGACCACGCGCTCTGCGGAAGGGACTCCGTTGACTGAATGTGAAAGCAGGACGGATGGATGATCAGGGCTTTTCAGTAGTTGCTCTTCCACTCTTTGTGTGCGCGTTATGCGCTTGGTTGGCTGTGCTGGTGCTTTTCACTCCTCACGACATTCAGCGGGAGCTTCTCTCCTCTCTTCACTCCGCAGAGGTGGATTTCAGCTGCAGGCGCGTAAGCCAGACTTACAGAATCGTTGATGAACTTTCCCTTTGACGGTCCAGCTTTTAGACATCCAGACTTCATACAAGCGCCTCTTTTCCCTCCTCGTCTTCAGAAATGTCCTTTTAGCTTTAGGTTTTAGATGGATCTCGTAGATGGATTTCTGAATTATTCAACTGGCTTTGGCTTCATTGAGAGGGGGGTAAATGTCTCAGATGATGGCGCACACTCTCAGGTTTGAAAAGTTTGATTTGATTACTCATTTAAGTCCTAGACTGATACTTTAATACATGTATTTAGGTTTTGCTTTGACAGGAAATAAAATACATAAACCTATAAACACAGTATTTATAAACCCCAAAAACATCACTGCATCTGTATGGCTTTGTGCAGGTGAACACACAATGTTTGGGTTCGTGCTCATGTAGAGTGGAGCATTAAGGAGTATGGTGGAGTGGCAGCCTGAGAGTTTCATCAATCCAGAGGTGAAAAGATGGGATGGCATCTTAATATCTAAAGAGACCCTAGTTAACTTCTTGATGTGGGTTTAGAGAATGTCAGTTTCATTAGCTTCATATGGTATTTCTCCTAAATTATTCACATTACCCCTAATGTGCTCGCTGGGGGCGCACAAACTTGGTTATTACAGTCTGTCAAATAGCAGATGTGGGACTTTGCCCTTTTTCAGTTCATGTCTGGCTATGTGCGACTTCAGAACAATGAAACCCAAATATGAAGTTTAGCCGCAGAAAAATGTCATCCACGTCACTGAGCTGAACTGTTTTAAGGAACATGAAAAGCAGCTTTTCCTTCATCACCCTAAATTTGACCCTCTATAAGAGCTCATAGGCTCATAAAAAATCAAATATTATTCCCCTGAAAGCTTTGGCTTACATCTCCAGTAAATGTTGGGACAGGCTGATTCTTCAGGCTGTTTAATCAGATGTCTTAAGAAGGCGTCTATTTTGGCTCTTGAACCACAATGACTCAGTATGTGGATATAGACAATAAAACAATACACCCCTCTTTCACTTTTTGTCCTTTTTTGTGGTTTAAAAAAACGTTTAATTGCAAAACAGCACATTATTAAATATTTTTAATATAATTGATTAAAACATTCTTACGTCGACACTTCCCTCAGACTGATGAACCTCTGAGCATCGATGCATTTGTATCCCTAATAATTCCTGACTGGGTTGAATAATAAATGAGCACAGTTTTATTGTTAATTTTTCATTTGTTTATTTTAAAGAATTTGTGTCTGAATATAAACGCTGTCCACATACTGCTGTTACTTAATGTAGCAAAATCTGTGGCTCCTGGGCTTTCTCTCTCTCTCTCTCTCTCTCTCCCAGTTTAGGATCCTCAACAGAGACAAAGCAGTTGCGCTCCTAGTGTCTGTGGCAATGACAGATGACGGACATGTGTGTTACTAAAAGCAGAGCTTCATCAAGCATATCAAATGGCCAGTGTGTTCAGCTGACCTGTTTGCCCGTTCCATCCTGAAAATACAATCTGTCAGAGCCAGTGACGCCACAGACTTTTTGTATTCTCAGCATTAAGCACATTCTCATTATAGTAGGACTGAATACAGTTCATATCGCCTGACTCCTAACTGAGTGAGATCTATCATTTTACAGCAGATTACGTTTTGAGCTGTGTGAGGCTTCCTCTCCGTTCCCTGTTGCAGAATGATGCAATGTTAATAAAGCTATATTACATTAAAAAACAAACACACACACACACACATATATGTAAGGGATGTAAGGACGTTCCCAATAAGACTGAACTCCTGTACATCCCAGGACATCCCCAAGATCTGACCTTGCCATCACCTTTGAGAACACAGTCATTATTCCCACAATGAAAGCCCTGAATGTGGGAATTACTTTGGATGAGGGTCTCACATTCTAATCTCACATTAATAACCTTTTCCAAACATGTCGGTCCAACAAAAATGGTTACCTACAGTGGTCAAACCACAGAAAACAGCTTGTCCTCTTAGAGCACTAACCCGACTGGATACCCCCCTTTTCAAAAATCGAAGACAAACATCAAGGCTCTTCTCAGTTTTGGCTCCCAAGTGGTGAAATAAATTGTCCCTAATAGTCAGAACTGCAAAGTCCCTTACAGTCTTCAAGCGATGCCTGAAGAACCACCTCTTCACGGCGCACTTAGGGGAATAACTACAGAACTTACAAACTTACTACTAACTTTACAAAAAAAAAAACTTTCTCTATCAAGGATTGGCTTCAGCTCAGGTGTATATGTTTTCTTGAAAAAGGTTCCTTGTTCAACCCCCAATCCAGTGTTTGATGTACTGTTCTGTTCTAACCATTCTTAATTTGGAGCCCTAAACAGAATATACAATATAACATGGTATTTAGAAACATGGGAACATCTTAACATCTAGACAAAACAGCACAGAGACTGGAATAACAGCAAATAGACCAGTGAATGAGACGGACAGCAGGTAACTAGAAAAAGAACCGACAAGACAGGATACAAACACCAGGGCTTAAATAGATCGGTCAGTGAACAACACCTGGCAAGGGGAGATAAACGAGAAACAATGAACAGGTGAAACGTGACATGAGGGTAGGACAAAGGTGGGGATAAGACATCAACATAAACACAAGACATGAGGACAAGAGCACATAAAAAAAGGCAACCAGACAGACATAGCAGGAGGGGAACATGTGACACTACATTTAAGGAGTCACAAAAGCCAGCATATTTACATAAATCTGCGTATATGTATCTGGAATATTTTTAAAAAGCATTTCAGTTTGAACTGCCTACTTTTTTTAAGTGAAAGTGAAGCACCACAACAAAATGTGACCTCTGCATTTAACCCATCACACGTGGCCACATGGAGCAGCAGGCAGTTCCCAGTTCCCTGACCGTGAATCCAACCCGGGCCATGGCGGTGAGAGCGCCGAATCCTAACCACTAGACCACCAGGGATGAATGTACTGAATAAAGTACAACATGAGGCAACCAATCAAAACAGAGATCATTTACAAAAATCTGTCTTAAAGGCACAGTTACAGAAGCAGCCTGTTAAGTTCTAAAAGATCCCTAAATTTATAGTAAACTGTTTATTGTTTAAAATCTTGAGACATCATAAAATATCTTTTGATATCTGGTTCAACACATTTAAGACTAGATTATTGTTGTAACAAAAATGCGAAAAATAAATTTGGCAAGTGACTTAAAGCTTGTGAACAGATATTTTCTTATGCAAAAGGAATTCTCTGATTAATGTGTCAACTGTAATTGAAAATAAGTATTAGATGTAAATATATACTATGCATTAATGTATATCTTATATATATTAGATGACAATTCCCATATTGGTGCGCCCCTAATCATTTGCTAAATAGATGAAATGAAATAAATAAATTAAGTGTAAAATAAAATATTAAAATATATTTCAAATGTACAACTAGATTTAAAATATTGGGGAGGGGGTGCTTTAAAATCTGCCAAAACTTTTGCACAGGCCTCATTTTATGTTTTTATTTTTTCCCAGTGTGTTAAATTTAGCAATAACAGTAAATGTCAAAATATTCACAAATATGATCCCTGTGAAGCATGTGTCCCCAAACTTCTGCATACAGCTGTACTCAGATTACTCAGTGGCAGACATTAGAAGTAATAGGCACAATCTAATTTGATCTAAGGTAATGAAACATTGCTGTCTCAGATGTCACTCATTAAAACCCACTCAGGCTAGAGGTAGCACGCCGAATCCAGTGGTACGACAGCAGCCCAACAATTCACTGATTCCATTGCAGGCTGTGCAGAGATAAGAGCGTGCCATCAAAGTCTTCCATTCACGCAAAGGCACAGCCCTGCCTGCTCTGTGTAGCGCATGGCTTCTCAGAGGCAGCATGCTTGATGGATGGAAAGTGGCTTTCTCCTTTCTCCCGTGTCTCTTTTATCTCTCCACGTCTCAGATCTGTGCGATTAGGATTAATTAAAGATCACTCGCAGGTCTCTGTCTCTGGGGGACACAGTAGGTTATACTGGTCAGATCTCAGAGTTCTGGCTGAAACTGGCACAACTGGGACACTTTTTGGCTTTCATATTTATATGAATTTATTTATATGAATTTCTGGTAGACAGGCACTACTAGGGCATTGCTGCATACCACCAGTAAAAAACAACCACATTTCTTCAGACCAGTTCAACCACTTTGGACCACCTGCATGTGTCCAATCCTACCTATGTTTATATCAGATTCATGGCAGATATTTGCTGGAGAAAGTAATATTGATATCAGTAGATATGTATATAAAAATACTGGTTCATCCCTGATATTTTTTGAAAAATATAGTTTAGATTTGACCTTTATTTCAATAAATGACTATGATTTAATGATGCTGGCTTAAAATACTTACCTTTTTTTAATTTTACCAAATTTTTTATGCTCATCGGAATAAATAAGGAAGCTGGGTCTTGGTTCCTTTCAAGGTCAAGGTTTTTCTTGACTTGGTCAGCCTTGGTTTGCTCCCTAGCAACTCAGACCTAAATTTTGTGATTATTTCCACAGTGCCTGTTTAGATAATTGACTTGAGTTCACTAGATTTGCATATAGAGTGGGGAAACAAGATCTGATTACAAGTGGTCACTTCAGATGCTTCTAGAGATGTATGAAAATACCAGGTGCTTAGATGATCTCATGGCTGTTGAGTTTAAGCATAATACCCTGAGAGTCAGATTTTGTATTATACTTTAGAACCTGGATTTAATGAAATGTTACATTTTAGCAGTCCAGGTCAACTTCTTCCCTGCTGGGCCTAACAAGGGCCACACGTTCTAAGTTACTAGTTTTCAGCTGTAATGTCCACATTCACATGTCACTCATGTTTCTGGTAGATGAGTTGATTTTGTAAAGAAATCATGTGTCTTAATTTTCTTTCTGTACTAGGACAGCAGACCTTCGGCCTCTGGCATTAGAGAGAACTCTGGTCATGCATGGAGAAAATGGAGTTGTGTGTGTGTGCGTGCGTGTGTGTTTGTGTATGTGTGTGTGTGACAGAGAGAGTGGGAGACAGACAGAGAGAGAGAGAAAGCGATTGAATGTGTGTAATGATAAGGATAGTAGAGTAGATAGAAAACTGTGATGTGTGTGTGGTTGGTCAGACAGATGTTTACGCTCATGCCAACCACCTAATCCCTCTAGCTGTCCTGCATGTATCACCACGGAGATCTGTGTGCTTCAAACGCTCCCTGACACACACACACACATACACACATACACAGCCAGCATCTGTCCTCTAAGCTTCACCTATCACAATATATATGATGTAATGCTGAGAAAACACAGTAAACAGATACGGTTCCATTATCGCATGCTTCTTTTACAGGACACCGTTTATGGCGGAGTGCTTAATCAATTTAATTCATACAGTCAAATTTATACCCAAACACCTGCAGAATTAACTGGTAGTGTTCTCCTCCAAGTGTGCTGAACTATAAAGCATGTGTTATCTTGTGGCCAGTGTTGGTGATATTGTTGGTGAGGTGAGTGGGAATTGGTAGATGTCTAATTTGGGGAGAACCCACACACACAAACTTGTATAATGCAAATTTTGTACACAAGTTAAATGCTTTCCCTAGAACAGAAGTGCAAGAAACATTAAGGAACTTTTATTTTATATAGAGTAGAATTTCATTGTTCTGGCACTTTGTTATGCAATAGCATGTCAGATAGATAGACAGAGTGAAGTGAAAGTGACTATTTGTCATTGTGAACACACTCAAGCACCACAACGAAATGCAACCTCTGCATTTAAC
>JBBPDA010060926.1:0-13239 GCA_037974385.1 Arnoldichthys spilopterus | reverse complement strand
ACAGTCTGAGGCGATCTCAGATCATTATCTTATTTCATTCAAACTGCACCTTAGTAGTGACCCACGCACTCTGCCACACTATGTTTTTTATATTTAAACCGAGAGTTAATATTAAATCTAGCGTGTGGCCACCATTGTGAGTGGGTTCAGTGAGGTTCTGTTTAACTCCTACTGACTCTAGAATAGACATTAACGCTGTTCTCTGTGATGATTGTGGGTTTCGGGCAGCAAGCGCAGATAGATTTCTTGGAAATAAACGTGTTTAATAAACAAAACCATGAAACACAAGCACGCACATTAAACAGAGAACACTATGAAACTACGAATACGCGAAGACTATGAAAGACTATGAATACACACGAGACTAAGGATACACACGAGACTACGAATGCAACAGGTACGAAAACAGACTATGGGTAACTAAGGGCTATGAGAACTTCGGACTACTACAGGCAAGACAACAGTTGAACGACACCCACAGACTGGAGACACAGGACTTTAAAGACACATGAATGACTCCCAGCTGACAGGTTAGATGAGGACCAGCTGGGAGGCGGGGCTATGAGACACAACATGGGAAAACGTCACATTCTCAGAGGGTCATCGAGATTATCGAGGTGTATATAACTATATGCAGGGGGACATGCCTCATTTAACGCTATGTACTCATTTTGTTTAGTCCATGTTTCTGTTAGACAGAATATATCAAATCCCTGATCAGTGATAATATCATTGAATAAAAAAGTTTTGGAAGTAAGAGATCTAATATTTAATAATTCTAACTTTAGATCAAAGGCCTTGGCTCTGGACTTTCATCGATTAACTGTCCTGAGACTATATGCTATGCTGCAAGAAATGAGAACAGCACCTTCCCGAGTGGGATGGATACCGTCCTGCCCTAGCAGGCCAGCTTTGCCCTCAAAGTTGCTCCAATTGTCTACATTGTTTTCTGAGCACCACGTGGACATCCAGCAGTTGAGCGACCACAGCCTGCTGTAAGCTAGGTCACCGCGCCGCATTGGTATGGGGCCAGAGCATATTACGGCATTGGACATTGCCTTCACTAGTTTACACACCTCTCTAATATTATTCTTAGTAACCTCACTTTCCTGAAGGCGAATATCATTAGCTCCTACATGGAAAACTATCTTTGAGTATCTATGCTGGCCTAGGACCCTGAGATTACCTGCTTTGTCCGGCGCCCTGGCTCCAGGGATACACCTGACTAAGGCTGCTGGTGCCCCTAAAGGCCTGGCTAACTTCATGTGCCTTAAGATGGAGTCTCCTATAACCAGAGCTCTTTCAGGTTTCTCAGCGGGTGCTTCACTGAGGAGAGCAAACCTGTTTGACGGATCGGAGAGGAGTGGTGCTCTGGTGGGCGAGCCTTACAGGCTCTGCGATTTCTATGATTTCTATATACAGAGCAGTTTTTGTTTTCCAGTTCAGAGGTAGACATATATGAGGCACATTGCAGAGTGTCTAAGGTTTAGTCTCAGGACTGTGCAATACATTTAGTAACTAAGGTAACTAAGTGTTTCTGTGCATTCAGAGTTTTGATGGCCTTAGGTATGAAACTGTTGTAAAGTCTTGTTGATACAGAGCAAAAGCTTTTATAGTGTGTGCCAAATGGCAGAAGAGAAAACATTCCATGCAATGAGTGAGACTGGTACTTCACAATGTTACTGGCTTTTTTGTAGCAGCGGGTTTGGTAAATGTCTTTTTAGTTGGGATTAGAGCTTTAAACTATTACCCTCCAAGATGGCGGCACCCTACACAAGCTAGCTTAGCTCTGGACAGCCAACACAAACAAACCCAGGTACTAATTAAACAAAATTAAAACAAATATTGAATCACAAGTCACGACAACCTGGAAAAAGAAACATTGGAGAGTTTGCAGGACTATGAAAGAATTGTCATGGAGAAAACCAGTTCTGCAACACCCACCTCAAAGAGAACACTATCTGAGTGTTCTTCAAACTCTGCATCTTCCCTGCATAGAAATTATGAATACATCTTAGCGTCAATCAACCAGAAACTATCCAGTATCCAGATTGGCCCTCATGGAAGGAAGAATTTAGCCAGCAACAGGTAGCCTCAGTCGCTGCTGAGAACAAATCTCTAAGAAACTTAGTTATGCGTCTCACAGAGGGCATGACAAAGCTTTTTGAATAAAAGAAAAAAATGCATGAAATCATCCTGGACATACAGGCACCCTAGTATTTTCAGGGATTTCCGAACATGCAGAGAAAGATCCAGATCCAAAACATACATATACTAAAATGCATGCACATGCTGTTCATTTAGTCGACAGCTTATAATTAGTAATTTAGTTTAGGTATAAAGGCATTAAGAACTATAAGCAGATATTGTCCTACTTCATTAAACACACATATTCAAAACAGGACATCACACACTTAGCACATTCCCTACATCCCCTATGTTTGCAAATTAAAATTCCATACAAAGAGGCCTAAGAAAATCCTAATAAATTATTATTATTATTATTATTATTAAAATACATCACACTTTCAAGAAAAGCATCTCTGATCCCGAAGGAAGATTTTATAATTAATCAATATAGCTATAAACATTACAGACTTATGTATTGATTGTAAGAGAACAGGTAGGACCCCCTACAGTGGAAGGGGGACTACCGCCACCCAGCGGTTGGCGCCGATCCCCATCTCCCGAGTACTAACTGGGCCAACCTAATCCAGGTGCTGCTGGTTAGACCCCTTATCACCAGGCAATATAGGCAGGGTTGGGACACGGGGAGAGCACAGAGGATACTCGTTGTGTGCCATCGACAGTCAACGATAGTAGGTTCAGTATCGCACGAGCAGCACCAGTTGGTGTTGGTGAACTAGCATGCAGTTAGAGTTACAGTATTGAACGAGCAGTGACAGGTAGTCGTTGCAAGCGCTTAGCTAAGCTCTAACCACAAGGATATGGTATCGAACATTTCACGAACTGAGCGGAGCCCAGCTCCAGCGAAGGCAGTGGTCACCGAGCTCCTCTCAGGGTTTTCTCTTACAGAGCGCTGGAGCGGCGGTTTTTGTGTTTGCTGGCAATTGTGAAAATAAAGACACTTTGTTAACCGCACTGGTTTCCTGCCTTACCTCCATCGTGACATTGATCATGTATATGGTGCAAATAATGATGACCCCTCCTTCTTCAAATCCAGCAAACTCCTGGCAAGCCAGCTGAAAAAGAATAAAGAAAAAGTAACAATCTTCAGTAAAATATTCTACTGGTAAATCATCAAACACCCCAGAAAAAATAAATCATATTTTCATGAAAATTTATAATAATCGTTATTCAACTAATATTGACCCATCTGATTGTGACATAGAACATTTTTTTTAATTCAGTAACACTGCCTAAATTAACAGGCCATGGCTTTAGAATCACCTTTCTCAGTGACAGAACTCCACGATGCCCTCAAACTAATGCCCAATGGGAAAGCTCCAGGTCCATATGGCTTTCCTACAGAACTTGGCCTATGCTAGAACCTTTATTCCATAGAATTGTTACAGAAACCACTATACTCCCTCCTAACATAAACTGTGCTATTATTAATATTATTAATTTACAGGCTGGCAGCATGCAAGACAACTTATTATTTTCAGGAATTTTCGCCATTTTGACGCCAAATTATCTGCAAGGCACTGGCCATGAAAATGGAAACAATAACTACTGACATAATACATCCTGACCAGACCAGATTCATTAAAGGCTAATATGCTCTCAATAATACAAGAAGGATAATTAATGTAATAGATTAATCAATCAGATACAGAAAACTTTATTGATCCAGGGGGAAATTGCTTTCAGAATTGCTTTCTGATTGCAGTAATATTTAAAAGAAAGACAGCATAATTTTCTCACTAGATGCAGAAAAAGCTTTTAATAGGGTGAACTAGAAATATCTATATGTCACCTTACAGAAATTTGAGCCTAACTTCCTGTCCTTGATCCAGATATTATATAGCTTATCCAGCGCTTCTGTCAAAACAAATGATTGAATTTCCCCAAGCTTTAGTCTTGGAAGGGGCACGGTTTACCCACTCTCTCTGTTGCTGTTTGGTATATTTTTTGAAACTGGCCGCTGTAATCCAACAAAACTGGTGGGTCAGGTTGCCTCCTTGGGGTGTGGGTAGATCTGGAGTGTCCCGGCCCTAACTCTCTGGCTGGGTGCTCACGGTGCGAGGTGGATCTAGATCTCCCAGAATGCTCCTGCATGGGTGGTGACCTCCCTGCATGTGTTACCTTGGGACAGCTGTGAAGCCTTGGGTAGGCTCCTGCTCCACTCAGTGCAAGGTCAGTGATGGCAGAGCATGGGTGGGAGGGCTCACACTGCTGCCCTGTTGCCACTTTTCTATCTCAACTCATTAAACAATATTAATACTAGGAACTTGAGGGATGGTGGCGCCCATGCAGGCTGCTGCTTACAGAGCTTAAATGTTAATTTTGCAATGCTATGGCAGTGGTGGCCTAGTGGTTAGGACACTGCCCTTGGGACCTGAAGGCTGCAGGTTCAAGTCCTGGCCCGAGCAATACTGAGGTACCCTTGAGCACGGTACCATACCACTACACTGCTCCACGTCATGGAAGTCGCTTTGGATAAAAGCGTCAGCCAAGTAATGTAAATGTAAATGTAATGAAACTGTCTGGACAATGTTTACACAAATGTTCGTGAGGCATACAAGGCCCTCCCCCATCCCCACTTTGGCTACTTGGACCACATCCCTGTGTTCATGGTTCCTACATACAAATCCCTGCTCAAATTCCTACATACAAATCCTGGCTGTGGCCAGATGGTGCAGTTTTACCTCTCCAAGGCTGCTTTGCATCTACAGACTAGGAGGTTGCTATGAATGGTGCCTAAGTCAAGTCAAATGAAGTCAATTTTATTTTTATAACACTTTTTACAACTGACGATGTCACAAAGCAGCTTTACAGAAACTGGGTCCGAGCCCCCATATAGCAAGCCAAAGGCGGCAGAGGCAAGGAAAAACTCCCTAGCTGTAGGAAGAAACCTCAGGAGGAACCAAGGTTTAGAAGAGGGAACCCATTCTCCTCTGGTCAACACTGGATAGCAATTACAAACAAGAGAAAAGAAAAAGAGAAAAGAAAATAAATATATATAATAATAATAGCAGCAGTTCCTTGTGTACAGTGCCACAATGACTTTAGATCAGTTCTTTTGCAGATAGGGCTGTTTATACCAGCAGGAGTGAGTGGGTTAAATGCCGCAAAAGCTTCAACCAGTCAGAGGGTATCAGGGTGGGTCAGGCTGGTCCAGATAGCAGAATTAGGCAGGATCACTGATATCTCAGCGGGGCAGCTCAACAGAACGGGGGAGAGAGGGAAGGAGAGAGAGAGAGAGATTGTTACTGATGCTAAAATGTTACGAGTGATTAAAAATATGTACATTGTGGTCTGAGTGCAGGCAGGAGCTCCGGCAAGACTCGCTATGACAGCATAACTAAAGGGGAGACCTAGAAAGAAGCAGACATGAGGGCATCCTGGGGCATTAGGCAGCACAACCACTTGACTGTCAACAAACCAGAGTAAACACGTCAGAATGAATCCAAACATTCCCGTTTACCAGAATACTCTACAGATCTACCCCTTATCTAGAACTAACAGAAGGCTTGACTAAACAAAAATGTTTTTAGGCTGGACTTAAATATTGGTCTCTGTGAATGGTCTCTGTCAGTGTGTTTTTGTATTAGTTCTTGGTCTGGGTTTCCTGTCTTTTGTATTCTGGTTCTCTTGGGTTTTGTTACTTGTCCTTGGTTCTGTTCGTTCCCTCCTAGTGTTTTTCCATTGTGGTTTTGCCGTCCCCCAGGGCCGATTCATGGTATCTTGCATTTGTTTCACTAGGAGTTGCGCCTAGGTGGAGGGCTCTGTCATGATTGTCACACCACCTGTGCTGTTTGTGTTTTTGTTTTGGTTTCCTGTGTGTTCCCTGTCCACATGCCTTGTGTTTATGCTTAGCCTTATGTCTCCACTCGTGTCACCTGTTCATCGTTTCTTGTCTCCTCCTTGTTCAGGTGTTCCTTGTCTTGTCTCCCTATTTAGTCTCTTGTGTTTGGTTTAGCCTTTGTTAGTTCTATGTGTATTTTCCTGTAGTTCATCACCTGTAGTTAGACAATGTAGTGTGTTTTCCTAAGTCTGTAGTTTGTTACCCGAGTCTGTAGTCTTTGATTTGTATATTCATAATTTATGTTCTCTCTTAGTATTCTTTTGTTTGTTTAAATAAATCTCCCCGGGTGCTGTTGATAGCTGCCCACTGCTCCATATTTGATACCTTGCTCAATGGTGTTACCTGGGTTGAGACTTAAACCTGCGGCCTTCTGTTCACAAGGGCAAGGTTCTAACCATTAGGCTGCTACTTCCCACCAGTTTGGTAAATGTAAATCATTTTTTAATTTTGTTAGTAATTCTAAGACTCTTGGATTTGCCCTGTCCTTTCTACTGTTTACCAGTGTGGACACGTATAAATTATAAAAATGTATTATAAAAAGTTATAATTATAAATTATAACGTATAAACTTGTATAAATTACAAGTTAATTTATAATGGTCATTAAAAAGTCTTTAAAAATCTTAAATTTGACTTGTTGACACCTACAGAAACTCTGTCTGTCTCTGCCTGTCCACTCAGTTGCCTGAGCCAAATGAAAAATAATAGTTAACTAGGCAAAAGGAGAGAACTAAAATTCTCATCATCTTAAGAGGAATATTTCAGACCCCCTCTCTTGTAGAGCAAAGCTGACCTGACATTGCAAGGCAACCAGAAGTTCCATGCTGTTTGCTTAAACTGCCAGAACAGGACAGGCTTAAACAAAAAAATCTCTCAGTGGGGGTATTGACACAATGATGACTTTCTCCATTGCTCTCACTATCTGCTGTGGTGTGTTATAGTGCAGCTAGACAGCAGACTTCTGTAAAATGTGGTGAGAATTGGTGGTGCGAGGCTTGCCCCTTAAACCTCCACAAGAGTTTTAAATGTTGCTGAGCTTTCTTGGCTGTGGAGATGGAGTTAAGAGTCCAAGAGAGGCTGTCGGCAATGCAGGTACTCAGGAGCTTTGTGTTTTTGGTCCGCTTTATGGCAGAACCATTGATAGTTAGAAGTGGGTGAGCAGTGTTGTTAATCAGTGTTGAGGAGTCATCATCTTTTTTGTCTTGTTGACATTAGGAAAGAGATTGTTGCTTTTACAGACACTCTTGACAACTCCTCCATGTATGCTGTGATGTCGTTATTGTTGATGAAGTGTACCAGTGTCACGTCATCTGCAAAATTGATGATCTGGTTGGAGTTGAACTTAGCTGAGTTGTGGGTCATCAGTGTGAAGAGTAAGAAACTGAGGACACATTCTTTTGGAGCAACTGTGCGCAACGTGATGATGCTGGAAGTTTTGGTGCCAATGCTGACTGACTAAGGCCTGAAGTCAATAAACAAATATTCCTCAAAACAGCATTCTAAGAATTATTATTTTCCTTAATTCCTGCAATGTGGATACATAAAAAGGAGAACTTTTCCCCAACAATTCAGAGAACAATCAAAAAGGACTTCCAGGTCAAAAGTGCCTAATGATCCTATTCACAAGACCAATCCAATAGTGGAGCATGTTGGTGATTCCCCTGTACATTCAAAGGGACAGAAAAGCACTATCTATCTAAACATCTATCATAAATGTATTCAAATGAACAGAATTTTCTTTTTTTTAATTTTCTGTTAAATATCTCCCAAAAGTAGCTTTCCAGAAGAAGAGAATAACCTTATTAATTTTTAGTGTAAATTAATGTGCAAAAGAGCCATTTTGTATCAAATTCAGCTTTATTGCCCAAGTATGATCACAAGCAAGGAATCTGTTTTTGGGGCGATGGTGTCTCTCTCTCTAGAACTGAGACAATGCACATGTATAATACAAACAGTACTATCAGACTACAGTGTATGATATATATGATATGGTACAACATACAGTATAACACACAATATACAATATATGGTATACAATATATAATAAACAATAGACTATAAAATGTACAATAGATGATACACTAGATACTATATACTATGCAGGAAGAAACAGCTCCTGTGTCTGGCAGTCCTGGTGTACAGGGACCTGTAGCATCACGTAGGGGAGAGTTGACAGAGGATGTGACCATTGTGAGAGGTACCAAGGGACCAATGATTTTTTTCCACCTTCAGCCATTACTATAGCACTGTTTGTCTTTTTTGACACAATAGTGTCAGCTGGAATTTCTAATGATAAAAAAAGCACACTGGAAGTTTTATGTATATAAACATGGTTTCAGCATGGGTGTCTACTTCAAGGCTCAACCAGTTCCTCCTAATGAAGCTGCTTAAAAGAATGATCAAGATTGTTTTAAACCCTTGCTTATAAGTTCAGGTAGTCTTTACAAAGGCAGCATTCAGTCTTTTCTGGTAATGAGGCTTAAAAGTGGGGACTTTGTAGTGTTTGTTTTAAAACAAGTATTTTAGTCTTACTAATGGGGCACTCACTGCGGATTAGGATCCATGTTTGACATTGTTTAAGCATGTGAACCACCTCACCTACCTGTGGTATAAAATGTAATCCAGCCACCCTCCTCTAACTTTGTCTTGCGCTGAGGTTAAATACATGAGGAATGTTGAAAGTGATTTAATCTGTAATTATGGGAGGAATTTGTGAGGCAGATATGTGCATTTTCTCTAAATGCTACTGAAAGACTGAATGTTCAGTGGACACTTGCTGATGAAAACTTTGACGTTCTTTGGAATTGATTTCATGAAAAACCTCATAAACTAATTGTTGTATAAAGAACTATTTTGCAGATGTAACGTGAATAACATTTTTAAAAGAACCTTTATATAATGTGCTGCTCTTATTCACTTCTATGAGTTTGTTTAAGTACTTCAGTATGTGGTTTAATGTTTAACTTTGTTCACTGGGAGTTCTTTTTTCTTTACCATAAACTACAAAGTCTCATGCATGGCTGCATTATTTTTAAAGTGTAAAACTTTTTAGTTCACTGTATTTTAAAAAAACAAATCCAAATCCACCTGTTTCCTCCCTCTGACATGTTCAAATCCAGCTTATACATCAATTATTTACTCTTTGTAGACATGACTGTAGTTTCTCTTTTTTTGCCTTTTCTGTTTATTGTACATTTTATGAATACAGACCTCATCAAAAGAACAGCTTTAACAAAAGAAGTCATGATTTATTGAACTGAAACTAAATTGACAATTGATTAAATTTGATTCAGAGCTATCTGGGGGGAACACTGATGAAATTTTGTTCCAGAGTTCCAGATTGTGGTGTGGCTTGAGGTCTAAATCCTTTCATTCCTGTAGTGTAAGGAATTAGAAATACATGGAGATCATTGTTGGCAATTATTCTGGGAATGCTATTGAAGCAAATTTGGTTTCACTTCACTTTACTTTACTTCGGAAATATGATAAAATGATCAAAAATAATGATTAAAAACTTTATAAAGTTTAATTGAATTAGGAAAAGAAAAACCCAAATCTAATCTAATAAAAATAGCATTTTAATAAAACCATGTGCCAACCAAGCAATTCACTCTTGCATTTAGTACTTTGTGCAACCTCTTTTTGTTAACACGGATCAATACACAGCAAGCAATACGATTTTAACTCCTCAGTTCATAATCTTTCCAGATCCAGTAACATCAACAAATCCTAAGTTTACTGAGGTACTTAGGGACAAAGCCATTAAGGCTTTGTATGTTAACAGTTAATGTTTTAAATTATTATGGAATTTTACTGGAAGCCAATGTACTATAAGGCAAATATGATCAATTTTCCGAGTTCTAGTAAGGACCCTAGCTGCCACATTTTGGACTAACTGTAGCTTATTTAGGGTTGTATTAGAACATCCTGAAAGCAGAACATTACAATAATATAATCTTAAAGTAATTAAAACAAAAACATATTTTAATGCATTAAATGAAGATAGTGCTTGAAAGGTGAAGAAATATTATTTGAGTAATGTTACCTGTATGTGCATCGAAGGATAAATCTGAGTCTAAATTGATGCTGTTATTTTTTGCGATTGAGGCAGGACAATCTGTAAAGTTTAGCATTAGACCTGTCAGTTTCTAGCGGCTTTTGGTTCCTGAAGAAAGACTTTTTCTAGCGTTAAGCTGAAGAAAGTTATGTGACATTCAGACTTTTATTTCCTTTATACAATCCTCTGTTTTAGTTTGAGTTTATCATCTGGTTTAGCTAATACATACAACTGTGTGTTATCTGCATAGCAGTACCCAGTGGGAGCATGTGTAATGTAAATAGTAGGGGTCCTAGAACAGAACATTATTTTACTTCTAGTCCTTAATTTTCTATTTTTTTATTAACTGACATTTAACTTTTTATGCTGCTACATTCTTCTACACCCTGTGGCATTGTTTGCAATCAAATTACTGCATTTGTTTAGCACATCCTGCTACTTTGCACCCGGTAGACACAAAACTGTGCACTGGTCACTGCTGTCTTTGTTTGTACCTGTCTGTCTGCACTGTCCTGCAAAGTTTGCACATCACAGCAGGTAATGCATAAGGAGAAACTGTGTTTGTTAACTTTTTCATTTTCTAAATGTAATAATTTTTATTATCGATAAATTATGTAATTCAATTGTCTGCTCACTCCAAACATATATATGGGAGAAAAAGAAATGTTAAATGGGCCAATAAAATACAGTATCTCATGAAACTACACCTGTAATGATATGTGCTTTGCGGGCAGCAAGCGCAGATGGATATTGGAAACAAAACGGTTTATTAAACAAAAACGTGAAACATAAGCACTGACATTAAACAGAGAGACACTACTAACTAAGAGAGACTACGAATACAGACTATGAGTAACTACGGACTATGAGTAACCACGGACTATGACAGGCAAGACAACAGACTTACGGCAGATTACAACAGTTGAACGACAAGGACAGACTCGAGACACAGGGCTTTAAAGACACATACATGAGTCCCAGCTGCCAGGTTAGATGGGGACCAGCAGAAACACATGGAAAAAACATCACATTACCCTCCCTCTAGGAACACCTCCCGGTGTGACCACGGACACAACAACCGGGCAACGTCCCTAAGGGCGGGGCGGAGGGAAAACACTAAGAAACCAGCTAGGAGACTACAATGAAACTGAGAAAACTACGGGACACATGAACACTCAGAAAACGTGACTATGGGCTAAGGAACTAAGATATCATGGACAAGGTACGAAATACAATGTGACACATAACATAACCGTGGGGAACACCTCTGGGGGCAAAAACAAAGTCCAGAATAAACAAGGATGTAAAGTCCAAGGTGACTGCAACCAAAACCCGGGATGTGAAAACGATAGCCCGGGCTGACGAAACGTCCTGTGGAAGCCTAGTTGCTTCCACGATGCTCTGGTAGCAGTCCCTCCGACAGCGCCAGGTCTCTCTGGCAACGGTTTGTTCGCCTTTGCGAGGGCGGAAGCTTCCGGCGTTGTCCTCAGTGACCTGGAAGTGGCGGGACTTCTCGCCGCCGCCCCCCTCTCCACGGGACTTCTTCTGGAAGCGACGATTCTCCTTGTGAGCATCGAATTCGTTGCCTCTGGGAGGGCAGGAGCTCCCAGCTGCCAGGTTTGATGGAGACCAGCTGGGAGGCGGGGCTACGAGAAACACATGGGAAAAACGTCACAACACCCCTCACATTTTTGTAAATATTTTATTATATCTTTTCATGGTACAACACTAAAGATATGACACTTTGATATAATGTAGTCAGTAGGCAGTGTACAGATTGTATAACAGTGTAAATTTGCCCTGGCCCCGCCTTTTCTCCACCCTGGTCACTTGTTCCTTGTTTCTTGTATCCTCCTTGCTTCAGGTGTTCCGTGTAAGTGTTCCCAATTTAGTCTCATGTGTTTGTCCTAGCCTTTGTCGGTTATCTGTTTATAATTTTCCCTGTTGTATCCAATCTGCGGTTCCTCTGTTGTTTTTTCTTGTGAATATTTATAGTCTCTAGATTCTGTTTTGTTTTCTTAGTCCATGTTTAATCTTAGTTTTCAGTGTTCAGTCTTAGTAATTGTTCATTTAATTAAAATTCTCAACAGTACCTTATTCACTTGCACTTACTTCTTGTCTACCACAATTCATTACATTTACTCTGTTATACAAGCTGTACACTGACTATTTTACATTGTATCTTCAGTGTTGTCTACAATTTAGTAGCATGACACACTCATAGGGAAGAAATGCTGAACTCTAGCATGTATATTTGTGATCCACTTGTCTCCTTAAAGGTATGGATAACTGCAAGTAAAATTTCAAGCTGTATATAAAAAGTGTAATGAAGATGCACAACACAGAGGAGAATAGCTTATTTACTTGTATCACCTTAAAATTACTGAAAAAAGTAAAGTAAAAAGAAATAATAGTAATGTAAAAATTAATAGTGGTTTTGCTGCATGAATTATTTCTTCAATCATTCAATCATCAATCAATCATTTCTTGCTTTAGAGTAATGCTATAAGTGGATCTTGATATTTTTCCCCCTATCCTTTTCCCTACATATTTTATTGAGGCAGATTCAACAGAATTAATTTTAAAAGACCACATAACCTGAAATAAATAACTGGATAATGTTATCATCTAGCCCAAACCCTTGTTGTGGAACAAAAATGCAATATCAGAGTGTTTTTGCTAGGAAAGCCATATCACCTATGTGTGTTTGGAAGAGGGAGGGGGTGGAAAACAAGTTTATGTAGTGTCTCCATGTATTAATTACTATCAGCTCATGAAAGTCAGTTCATCAAAGTGAAGTGAAAGTGACTATTTGTCATTGTGAACACACTCAAGCACCAGAACGAAATGCAACCTCTGCATTTAACCTATCACACATGCACACGTGGAGCAGCGAGCAGCTATCAACAGTGCCCTGGGAGCAGTGTAGTGGGACGAAACCTTGCTCAAGGGCACCTCAGTGGTGCCCGGGCCGGGACTCAAACCCGTAACCTTCAGGTCTCAAATGTAGCATCCTAACCACTAGGCCACCACTGCCCACATTTTGTCATCATAATACAAAAAAGGAAATATGTTGGAAATAAGAGGAAAGTTCATTCATCCAAGGTTGTCCTCTAAAGTCAAGTCAAGTTTATTTGTATAGCGCTTTTTACAACTGACGTTGTCACAAAGCAGCTTTACAGAAACCGGGT
>JBBPDA010060905.1:0-13240 GCA_037974385.1 Arnoldichthys spilopterus | reverse complement strand
CGTTTTTACTGTGTACTGTGTATACTGTGAAAATGACAATAAACCTACTACTACTACTACTACTACTACTACTACTAGGTCAGAGGGGAACTGAGGAGACTGCATCCCAGGAAGGCTGCTGGCCCAGACAAGGTGTGTCCAAGACTTATCAAGACCTGTGCTGCTGAATTGGCAGAACCACTTCAACACATATTCAACCTGAGCTTGAGACAGTCGAAGGTACCTTCACTGAGGAAGACTTCATGACTCATCCCAGTCCCCAAGAAAACAAGAGCAAGTGAGCTAAATGACTACAGACCTCAACCTGCTCCCTGCATTCACTACAGATCACAATGTCGTTCACGAACATCACAATTGACAGCAATTACTACTTTTACTTTCTCTAAATCTGTTCATCACAAGAAAGGGCTCAGATCTATGATGCAGTATTTTTTTAAAGCAAAAGTGATAATACTCTTACAAATGTCATATAAAACTGATTTGTAGTTATTTTGTAGTCATTTTCATTATTTAAACAAAAGCCATATCAGTCAAATGAAAAAGTAAGTATACTCCTAAATTAATCACTTTGCTTTTGAAGCATGTGGTTTCATCATTCAAAGATCTAAAAAAAATCTCTATCTAAAGCCTTCAGAAAGTATAGCAAGGAATTAAACAAATCTCTAAATTATTTGAAATAAATAATTTTACTGTAAGGAAAATTAAATGGGGCAAAAAGACTCCAAGAACCCCAGACTTCCATCATATAACTCTTGCAAATGTTGGTGTGAAGATGTATACCTTAATAAATCTTAAATTAAACACAAAGTGCAGTTTTTAAATTATGATTTCATTTATTAAGGGAAAAAAGCTATCCAAACCTATGTGGCCCTATATAAAAAAGTAACTGCAACCTATTGGTAAATCCTGAATTAACTGTGATCAACCACATTTTTTGGAAAGTTGAGTTTAATTTTACTAGCCACACCCAGGCCTAATTACTACCAGGCCTGTTCAAACAAGGAATCAGTGAAATATCATGCCATGATCTAAAGAAACCCCAGAACAGACGAGAAACAAAGTCATTCACATCTATCTGGAAAGGGTTACAAAACCATTTCTAAGGTAAGTAAACCATGATTAGAGCCATTATCCACAAATGGAGAAAACCTGGAACTTCCCCGGAGTGAGCGGTCTCCCAAAATTACTCCAAGAGCGCATCGACAACTCATCCAGGAGGGCACAAAAGAACCCAGAACAATATCTAAAGAAGTGTAGGCCACACTTGCCTCAGGGGAGGTCTTTGTTCATAATTCAATAATAAGAAAGAGACTGGCAAAAATGGCACCCATGGGAGAGTTCCAAGGTGAAAAAACGCTGCTGACCAAAAAGAACATGAAATTTCATTTCACATTTGCCAAAAAAATATCTTGATGATCCCAAGACTTTTGGAAAAATATTCTTTGGAGGGACGAGACAAAAGCGGAACTTTTTTTGGAGGTTTGCATCCTGCTATATCTGGCATAAACCTAACACAACATTTCATTAAAAAAAAAAACATAATACAAACAATCAAACATGGTGGTGGTATTGTGATGGTCTGGGGCTGCTTTGGTGGGTCAGGCTCTTAAACATATTTATTCAGGTATTTTATCTGGGCCTTTTTTCTTCATTCATCAGCCCCTCATAGTACTCCTTCCATCTTCTCAACAAACTCTTCTTATTTGTTAGTATATTGTTATATTGTACCTCTCTAACCTTCTGTGCATCCCTTTCAGCTTGGTCCCTCTGTCTAACCAATCAGTTATTTTCTCTTTCTCTGGTGTCTCATACAACTAGACATACACATTTTACATTACCCTTGCCAACACTCTCTCTTTGCCTTACAATCCATGTCCTTGTAGTCCTATCTCCGTGTCTTCCTGACACATCTAGAACCTTCCTAGCTGTCTCTCTTACCACTTTTGAAGTAGTAAATAACTAATTTCCACTAATGTAATACTTTTACATGATGGTTTAACATTATGAGTATAAAATAAATAAATTATCAGACAATACATTGTATTACATTATTAGACATGCAGTTATATTTCTGGGCATATTATGTTATTATGAAAGTATTCCAATATTGTTTGCTATGCATTGAAGGAGCATAGGTAGAGGGAGGACAAAAGCATATTTACACAGTGCAGCCTAAACCAAAAAGTTTTATTTCTGTAAAATAATGACCACTGTAAAAGTAAATGCACCTTTTTGAAGAAAACTTGATGTTATGTACAAAAGTAGTAGATAAAAAGTATAGTTGCGAAACCTAGCACTAGACCTTAGTACTACTACTACTACTAATAATAATAATAATAATAAAGAATGCTTCAGAACTGCAGTGGAACTTAGTTCATATAGTATCTTTTGGCAGTGGAAAAGTTAGACACATAAAAAATACTGTAACAATACAAATTTACCAAAAAATACATTTACTAATAAATTAATTAAAAAATAAAGGAACTAAATTTTTTGTGGCGCAGTGGTACACTAGTTAGTGCTGTCACCTAAATTGAATGTAGGTGGATGTGTGTGTGTGTAAATGTATGTCTGTCTCTGTGTTGCCCTGCGATGGGTTGGCCTCTTGTCCTGGGCAAACCCTGCCTTGGGCCTGCAGTCAGCTGGGAATGGCTGCAGCTTCCCACAACCCCGAAATAAAAGAAGTGGTTTAGAAAATGAATGAGTGGACCTAAATGTTAGTGATTAAAAAGTGAATAAAATATACACCATTGTCCACAT
Organism: Arnoldichthys spilopterus; assembly: GCA_037974385.1. Lineage (NCBI taxonomy): Eukaryota > Metazoa > Chordata > Actinopteri > Characiformes > Lepidarchidae > Arnoldichthys > Arnoldichthys spilopterus. Next base: position 10,480 of record JBBPDA010060905.1, on the reverse strand, counting down.
ATATTATGGATATGACCTGAAAATATTTAAAAAACAATTTCATCAAAACTTTGCTGAGCCACAATTTAATTATATATGTGAATGTGGAGCATTATTTATTTAGTATACAAAGTACAATTATATAAGAAAATATAAAAATAAAGACCCTAGGAAGAACAGTGTGTGTTGTGACCTGTGAGAAGATGTGTGAGCAATTGCAATTCTATTTTCTGAACATTGTGAGCATACTTTGACCTTTTTTGTTATAAGTAAAAAAGTGCAATATAAAAAAAGAAAGTGAAGTGTTTTAAAATGGGTTTATGTAGTCTGTAATAATGGTCACCAGTAACATCAGATTAGAAGGAATTTAAAAATGTTAAGTTTTTTTCTTGCATGTATAAATTAACTTCCTGTTGTAAAGTGACTGTGTCATCTAATAGCAATTCTATTCTAGAATACTATTGATATCTAGAAGTTTCCACACATGCTCCTTGACCTATCTGTGTAAAAACCTTCATTATGAAAGTCAAGACTGAGAATTTCATCAGACCAAAGAGAGAATGAAGCCTATGATGGTCTAATTTGGGTCTAAATGTATATTCTCCATTGTTGACTGTCAAAGATCTAGATTATATTAGGGAATTCCTGTACCTAATAATACAAAAAAATTTATTTAATCTGTGTTGTACCCATTTTTCACACAGACTGCATTTTGAGGGTTCATAACAGACATTATAGACACATACCAACCACCAATATTCACCCTCTTTAGACATAGCAGTTTCATTAAAAATAAATGCAAAACAGCAGCAAGTCATTTGGAAAATACTCAAAACACATTCCTTATGTTTTTGCATTTAGCACATACTCTTATTCAGAGTGCCTCATTTGTAAAAATGTTACAGATGTAATCATTCAAACATAAATAAAAACATATCTGCAGTTTTTCTCATTACATGTGAAATCACAGCCATTGTGGAATCATAATGAACAGCAATTAAACAAAAATTCATCAACTGCAAGTTTACAACTGTTTATTATGAAGTTTCACAGTAGAAGGAATTTGTCACTTTTGCCTGAAAACTTTATGAAATGATCTATGCAATGCAAACACAACCTAATGGTTTCCTAATGATGTTACTTCTAAATTGGGAAAGTAAGTTTACTAGCCTCTCTAGGTAAAGGCAGAGGGTGGAACTGCTAATAAAAACTAAGCATTACTTCTGTTAACAGATGTAAAAAAAAAAACTACCATCAAAAACACAGCAGGCTCCATTTCTGCCTGCTATCATTTGTGGGTTTAATCTATTACAATTATAAATCAGTTTTGTGTTCTTCTGTTAGCTCTAGATAACAGGTAGATCTGGAGGATTCTTAGGCATGGAATATTCTGGTAAATTGGGCTGTTTGGTTGCTGTGACTCACAGTCTGACATGTTCACTCAGGTTTGTTGATAGTCAGTTGGCTGCCTTATGTCGCAGGATGCCCTCATGTCTGTGCTTTCTTGTGGCTCTACCAGTTACATCATCATAGCCAGTCTATTTCTGGATATGGAATTTTTATGGTTAACCCACTCATTCCTAGTAAGGAAAGCCCATACGGAGAGCACTATGCTCCACAGGCTTGTTGATTTTTAGCTCACCTGCATGTGCTTTACAAAATGCTACCACCTTCACATCTTCATCACTAATCTACCTCACCCCCCCCCCCCCCAACATCACCGGCCACTCTCATTTGTACGAGCATTCTACTGATAATACAAAGCTTTTAAAGTAATGCTATACTAGGCTTCGTAAATGATGATGATGCCAGCAGTAGAGACAAACTTTCTACAACAAACTCACAATCAAATATACAGGTGCAGTTTGCTGTAACTGATTGCTACAGTTATCCTGAAAAGATAGAAAGAAAAGCAAAATAGCAGCATCAAGTGTTCACATATCACTTTATTCTGATCAGCTCACAAACAGGAAATACATATAGACAAGTTTCCGAAGTCCATTCAACTAATTTTAAATAGCCATCCACACAGTCTTAGTGTGTAAGAGATCTTCGACCTTTAAGCATTCGGCGTAGGATCACCTCAATGCCACCTTGTGTGCTGATTCTTTTGATCCAACCATGGGTCCTCTTTCGCTTTATGTTCTTTGGTTGATACTCTGTGCCTCTTTTGCCAGTGCGAACCTGCTGATGATGCCAGGATGGTAATGGAAAAATCCCAACACCTGTTTTGGAAGCTGCTGTTCTTTGCTCTGAAAACAAGACCCAGGAGCTGAAAGAGCGGCGGCAGCAAGCAGATGCACCATCATTCCTGAAAAATAAACGAACTATAATAAATATTTCTCTGTCTCAATCTCTCCTTCAATAACTTGAAAAATTTGATCATACAATAATATAAACCCCAAAAACTTACATGGCATAAAATAACTAACATGTATTCAATGAAAAGCACATTTTAATTTTCTAAAATAAATATTCTAAGATTGTAAACTTGAAATCTTAAAATGCTGACATTTTGGAAAGAAAAAGTGAGGTAACGCGGAAAAGTGGGGAATGCGCATGATGGGTTTTATTTTTGAAGAACTGCACGGTTTTCCAGTTCTTGCAACTATCTTAAGTAGATTAAGCAACAGTGCTTACTAACCCTCTAAACCATTGACGCTGTAGACGACACGCTAGGTGTTTGCGACGTTACCGCACACTACTACTACCACGTTGACGTTAAGTCCCGTTGCATGTATAATAGGTATATTTATGAACAGGTTATTAGCAGATTTTAAAAGATAAACCAACCATGCCCCTCCAGCAAAGGTCACGCCACTTGAAAAAAAAGAATCTGATGGAAACGATACTTACCGACACAAAATTCTCGTTTCTGGAAAGCGTAAGCATGCTGTTCGTATCAAATTCATCTTCCCTTAGTAAAGCTTATTTTCCTTACGTTCGCAAGATTAAACCCAAAGCATTTAACGAAAGATGAACTTCCTAACCAGCCAGGTTGCGATATCAAAGTAATATAAAATGAGAGGACACTTAAACGGAAGAAAGCGGTGTGGGGGCACCTACTTCCGTTCAATTTCAAAATAAAAGTAACTTAATGAGAAAAATCTCCTTCATAAGATGCATACAATTCTACACTCTCTTTTTACCTTAAGCACAAAATTAAAGTACACTATTTGATACAGTAGGGTTTCAGCTTCATATACTTGTTAAATGCAGCAGGGCTCCAGCTAGAAGTTGGTAGGCCTACTGTTCACACTGACCCTGGATCAGTGCTTGTCCATAGTAGACCCCACCCACTTTCGCCCACCCCTTCATTGTTCTTTGTGCACTAGCCTCTCGTAAGTGTTGAAGCCCGTTTCCGCCATAAAAAGACGTTTATAAGTTATAGTAATGATAAAGTTTCTCATAATCGTGATTTTTTTTCTCATAATTATGATTTAGTATCTCAAAATTACTGTCTTTTTAATAATTATGACTATCTCGTAATTATGACTTTCTCATAAACATGACTTAGTATATTGTGACTTAGTGTCTCATAATGATGGCAAACATTGTCATTTTCAGGTAGTAATAAGAAATTAGAGTATGAGAACTAATGTTCAAATGAACTAAATATTTGTCATTATATATTTTTAAAGCACCAAGTCAGAGGCAGCCCATCAAATGGATTGTGTCCACATTGAAAAATATTTCAAATGTGGTTTTACAAATGGTTAAATCCTTGCCTTACTGGCTGAATCACATAGGGTTATTATAAGCAAATGCACACTGGAAAGAATTTTAAGCAAGAAAAAACTTGAAGGAGGAAGAACAAAACTAATATAGCAGAAGAGGCATCTTTCAATTAGCTACAACTGGAAACTTCTGGTCAGTGTCATGGATACAGATGGATGCATCAGATATGCTGGCTGAATGGTATTGTAAACAGTTCGAGTTCTGCTAGGTATAGTAGATGGTGAAGGAGTTGACTTGAGGTCAAGCCATTTATGTTTACAATTATTCATTTGGCTGATGCTTTTATCCAAAGTAACTTCCAAGGCACAGGAAACAATCAAGCATTAGAGCTGCACAGTGCAACACTGAACTGAGTGGTACAAAAAGAAATAGATTAAGTTGCAGAGTTTATAATAGCTATGGATCTAACTTATTTGGCATATTGATGGCTATGATAAGCTTAAGCTATTTGGAATTGCAATAAGTGAGTGTACTGGTGGCTTTGCAAAGAGCCTTATATGGCTTGAAGCATACAAAACAAACAATGATCCAAGGACCATTGCTGGCTATATCATGGATGCAGTGATTAAAGCTCAGTATTGACCTGACAGACTGAGATTACACTTAGGAACAAAACATGTTCATATGGCTGAGATGCAAAGGTATTTGCAATTTTTAGAGGATCAACCTGAAACAGACAGTGTAACATTTGGCCCAAGCAATTAAAATCATTGTATTGAAAGATGGTGGCTCACCTTGATAGGTCAATGTATTTAGTTTTGGATTGACCTATTTGAGGATGAAATTTCTGCAGACACCTTCTTGGACAAATCATTGGTTTTCTTCCCACAATACAGGTAATCAGAATCAGAAAACTTTATTGATCTCAGAGGAAGCTGCTTAAAATTACCTGAAAATAAAGCCTGAACATCAAATATTTGTCTGCTTCATTGTGCTGAAAGTGCTTGAAGTCTCCTACAGCAATGGCCCCCAACCCCTGGGCCGCAGACCGGTACCGGGTCGTGGGTCATGTGGTAGCGGTCTGCGGACTGCACAGAAAAAAAACGTACAGTATTTCCGTTATTTTACTATCAGAGTCTAAACAATTTATTTTGAAAAATGACTTTTCAAATTTTTTTAAATGACGTTTATCCTTAGTCTATGATTCACTCTTGACACGTCAAAAATAGTCCCACAAAATAGCAAAATGTTTAAAAAGCAAATGTCTCTTGAACGTTTCGTTGGAAAGGGGAAAAGACCCAATGAGGAGACAGAAGAAAAGCCTACTACGTCTAAGAGGAAAGCTAATTTTAACAGACAGTACCAGGAGTCAAATATGGATTTATTGCAACCGGCGATTGAAAGAAAAAAGTGTGAGCTAGGGCGACAACAGGTATCACTGAGGGCCACCACATCAACAAATATAAGTGCATTGAGAGCATCATACTTGGTGGCTTACCGTAGTGCTAAGGCTAAAAAGCCATTCAGTATTGGTGAAGAATTAATCCTTCCTGCCACAAAAGACATTTGCCGTGAACGCTGCGGTTAAAAAGATAGCGCAGGTGCCTCTTTCAGCTAGCACATTGACTTGGCGCATAGAGGTTGCCTTCATATTTTTTAGTCATATTTTTTAATGCGCTTTGTATTTGTTTTTGTGGTAAATCTTCAATTATTTTAAGAAGATGTTCAAAGTTTACCATGGCAAGCATTAGCGTGCTGAGTGGATGTTACCCGTGTTATGTTGTTGGCTCATTGTTATGAAAATGCTGTTAATAAAGCTGCGAGTACACATTGAATTCACGTTTATTATTATATTTTAATGATACCCCATTATTATATTTTTAAAATATCCCAATTTTTATGCGTATCATTTATTTGTATAAATACGTATATTTATCTGCCACTCCTTAATGGCCGGGCCGTGAAAATAGTTTCTGATATTAAACCGGTCCGTGACAAAATAAAGGTTGGGGACCACTGGTCTAATGAGACCAAGATATTTGGTTGCTCACTGCAGAGCCAAATGGGAGGAGCTCCAGCTCCAGCTCCGCCTCCGCTCGATCTAGTGGGCGGGGCTTAAAGCGCTATCAAGCGCCACCAAGTGCTTGTTAATGTCAGTGCGAGTTCAACCGTAATGGAAGTAAATGTTTGTTTTAATGCGCAACATGCTGGCATAGATAACATTGGCTTATTTTTCTCTAATATTTTGTCATGATCATGATTGATAATTTTCAGCATGGTCAGTACCGTTTCTGTGACAAACGGCATTACGTAAATCCCTTTTTTATAATGCTTTATTGTCCACAATTATTGTACAAGTCCGTTTTCCATTGTATTACGCAAATACTTAATAAGAACATTACTTACACTATATGTGTGTGTTTCTAACACCTTCTTAAACTTTGTACTTATGTAAGCTTGTCATATGATTTTCTCCTTATAAGGATGAATAGTTTCCTCACTTTTTAAGTCGCTTTGGATAAAAGCGTTTGCTGTATGATGATGTAAATTTCTAGACTTAGCAGGCAATGTAAAAGCTTACTATCTGTGCACCTCTCTTTAATTCATGAACTATTCTAAATCATCTTATTAATAATATAGTAAACAATAATAAAAATAAATAATGAAGTTCGACTAATTTATATAATCTGCCTATTTTTGTATGTAAATGTTAATGCAACTCCAACGGGCTGGTTGTATTTATTGTTATTATTATTATTATTATTATTATATTGTAAAGTTAAATGGAATATTGACTCTAATTTTAGACAGACTCTACCTTCATGTGATAGGCTATGCTTTATGCTATTTTTTGTTTTTTTAATGGAAATAAGTGACCAGTCCAGTAGTCTAAAACCAGCCATGTAACTTAATTTAATAGTCACATACTCCACTGTCCTACAAGTTTTGTGCTGTTATATTTGTTTCTGTTAACCTAAAATAGCAAAATGTGCATCTAAACACAAAACAAATTTTAAACCTAAATAAAATGTCATAAGAAAAAGCCATAAAATAATAAATATAAATATAATTAAAGAACACACAAATTCTATTCACACAAAATTTTTATGGTATAACAATATATTAATAAAACAAATTAATAAATATATTTCAAGAACACAACACATGAAATTTTACAAAACAAAAACCAATATTTACATTATAGTACCCCACTAGTAGATTTACAAGTGAGGGTTGTGTAAACAAGACACACAGATATCTCTTTTGTCTCGTATTTCCTGCAAGAAAATTTCCATGTCCTCTACTCTCTGAAAAGTAAAAAGGAAAGGAGCCCGAATTTCTTCTTCATCCCTTTCATCTTCATAAAACATGGTGTTTATGAACAAGTCTCACATTGTGATAGAAGGCATCTTCCTTCTTCATCTTCAGGATCTTTGGCAGTTCAGTCTTCCCAGCAAAGTGGTGTTGATTCTCCTCCACCCACTTACAGGCCAGCAAAATGTTTTTCATCACAGCTGAGTCCTGTGTGCAATATAAAGTTTCCAGGAATTATGTAATTAGTGAAGTTCTGCTCATAAACACCTTTATGAAACAGAAAAAGTAAACACATAAACAATTTAAGCAATACATAAACATTCTGTCTACATACATAGATTCCTGGGGTTGGGGTGATCTCCATGCTATCTAACTCAGGTGGAATGACTTCCATCATGTCATCTGGATTTGGTGGTTCTTGTTCCTGGGTGACTAGTTGTTGGACCTGACTGTGGGAAGTGACAAACATTACAATGTTTTAGGCATGCATTGTTTATATATTGTCTGCATACTAGAAATCCATAGTATGGATGTTTAAATCATCAGTATAGCTATCAATACCATGCCTTGTCAGAGGAAATGTCTGAATTAACTGATAGCAGCAACACTTCCTGATTATAGGCATGTCAGACTGATAAAAGATAGCAATTGAAAATCTTAGTCTTTTTAAAAAAATTTTGAAAGTGTTTTTTGCTTTACAAATAACCATAAATTGAGGCAAACTCACTGCAGCAAAATCAAACGGCTTTGAGAGCGTAACATGGAGTGCATACTAAAAAACAAAAACAAAACTTTATTAACAAATGTTGTGTTTAGCACACAGACACAGCTGTGACCACTTACCATCAACATGAATACCCCACAATCAATTCCTCCTAGCTGAAGATCCTCATGTTGTTTTCATGTTCTGTGTTAAAAACTATGCCATCCCTTCTTGTTTTTGGTCCAATCCAAGGAGCCCAGCTGTTGTAACATGGAACAACCCCAAAAGGGTTCTTTCGGCCACCTTGGAAAAAAACTGCATCATTACAAGTCAAGTCAAGTCAACTTTATTTCTATAGTGCTTTTTACAACAGATGTCATCACAAAGCAGCTTTACAGAAACCGGGTCCGAGCCCCAAAGAGCCAAAGGCAACAGAGGCAGGAAAAACTCCCTAGCAGTAGGAAAAAACCTCGGGAGGAACCAAGGCTCAGAAAGGGGAACCCATCCTACTCTGGTACTCAGAGTAAATACAAGAACAGAAGCAGACATGTTAGTAACTTGTGTTAACCCACACTCAAATGTACTTCAATTAAGAATCCTGTTATAGTTCACAATTGTGATTAACAATAATAGTAACATGCAAAGTCTATATCACAATACTATCACTTCAATCTTGGGAACAGACAAGCCCTATATTTTAAGTGAACAGACACAAGTATGTAAGTGGCTTACTTACAGGGAAGTAAGCCACTGCAAAGGATTTCAGACATCACAAAATTGTTTTGATATCGACAGTGCCATCAAAGTGTGCTGGTGGAGCCTTCATTTCACTTACTGCAGATTTAAGCAAAGTATTAAAAATGTATTGTCATTTTTCTTTTATTTATCAAAAACTCTTTGTTCTGTTACTTACCAGGCATATTGAATACACCCTTTCTGTGAAGGTCCATGACCACCACTGGTGGATAGTATCCACACTTGTAACAAGAATACAAGTAGTTGTGTGACGTCATGGCTTCAAAGTGCATGTAGGCATGGAGTATTGTGGCTTATTTTCTGTTTGCTCAAGGACTTCAATTGCTCGGCTTACAGAATGGTGAGTCTAAGAAAGTATAAAACATAGTAAGGCACACATTCAAAAAATAAGAACAGTAAAACAGCAAATGTGTTCTTACCTGAAGTGATTCACGTAGTACAATACACAAATGATGGGTGATGAGAATATGGTCGTTGAAATTGTGAATTCCATCACTCCATTCTTGATACCTGTACATCAGCCTACAGTCAGGACATGCCTTGCAGTATGTAGAAAAGCCTAAAAAATGAAAGGAAAAGAAAAAGAACAATATTGTTATTGATTGCTTTTAATCATCAATCAATCATAACTGTAATTGGTATGGCTAAGATGATATGGATGATATATTTGAAAATGTCTTACCATTTACAACACCAGTATAAGTGACAAGTTTGGCATCTGCTGTTATGAGCAGTGGTTCAGTAAGTTCCCCTGGGTAGTTGGGCAGGAAGAGCTTTTTTTCCATTAAATAGTGAACCATCCTTCGAAGGCCTGCATCATCAGGAGGATATGCTTGTCCTCCATCTTCACCTGACTTTGGATACACAATCAGTCTCTTGATTATTCACAGCTGGATCTGGCCTGATGTCACTCACTGCAGTCATGAACAGATGTTGGTCAGTACTAAAAAGATGCCATTTTGCGAGTGATTTATGAAGATATGACTGTTTTGCTTTGGCACAGGGACAGTGCCAGGACTTCTTTTTTTAATCATATGCTGCTATTACCCTACCCAGTCTGGCGTGGTATGAAACTTTTCGCTCATATACTGAAATGAACTTTTTGGAGGGAGGCCCTCCAACAGTCACCTCAGAAAGTGGAACACCTGCATCAGTAGCTGCCTTTCGTTGGTTTAAGCAGCTCTGTTTCCTTGCATCCCCAAAAAACCTACAAGTAACCATTTCTGTCGGTAGCTCCTCATCTAAAATGATGGGTGTCGTGTCTGAGCGGGGACAAAAGAGCAATGACAAGATGAATGCACTCATGAGGAACAATTCCACTACTCACTGCATATTCAGAATTTGTGTTGCATTCATCCAATTCACAGGTTATTTTTTGGCTTGCACCCCATGTTTTTTTTGAACATGTATAGGAGAGCATGGCTTAAAAAATGACTTATCAACAGCAAAGATGCCATTTTTGACATCAATGCATTGGAATGACAGATGTCGCTTTGCTGTAATATTTTCTACCCTTTGCCTATGTCTTCTATTGATATGAACCAGCAAGTTCCTTTGATTTATTTTCATCCCACAGTGTGTGCAAGTCACCCTGACTTGCTGCCGGACACATACTCTTTTTGTTGACGATGCTGGAGGTGGTGCTGGTGCTGCTGATCCTGGGGATGGTGTTGGTGCTACTGATGCTGTTGGTGCTGCTGATGCTGGAGATGGAGGTGGTGCTACTGATGCTGGGGATGGTGGTGGTGCTGCTGATGATGTGGATGGTGCTGGTGCTGCTGATGCTGGGGATGGTGGTGGTGCTGCTGATGCTGGGGATGGAGGTGGTGCTACTGATGATGTGGATGGTGGTGGTGCTGCTGATGCTGAGGATGGAGGTGGTGCTGCTGATGCTGATGCTGGGGATGGTGGTTGTCCAGATGCTAGATTTTTACTCATTTTAAAATGTGTAATAAGACTATCATGTCTAATTATTGTAGGAAATATTAGCTCAAATTAGTGAATTTTCACCAGAATAGATATAGGAACCAACTTAGGGCTGATTCACTA
>JBBPDA010060894.1:0-13240 GCA_037974385.1 Arnoldichthys spilopterus | reverse complement strand
AACTATCTAGGACTGTGTTCCTGTTGAAGCGTGTCTATCACGTTCAAGCCACGTGGCCCTGGACTGTCGACGGCATGTGAAAGGAATGAAGTTGAGAGGTCATAGTTTGGGCGGAATAGAAGTGACTATAGGGGCATTTCCCATTCTAGTATTATATCCATCGTCATCCACAAACTGACATAAATTATAGATTGTTCAAGGGAGAAAGAATGCAAGAGAGACAGAAGCAGAGACAGACAAGGAAAGAGAGACGAGGGAGGGAGGGAGAGAGAGAGAGAGAGAGAGAGAGAGAGAGAGAGAGAGAAAGAGAAAGAGAGAGAGAGAGAGAGAGAGAGAGAGAGAGAGAGAGAGAGAGGAGAGATAGGTAGATAGATAGATAGGTAGATAGATAGATAGATAGAGAGAGAGAGAGAGAGACGGAGGGTGGGGGTCTGACGGGGGGGGGGGCATATTGTTAAAAGCCAGTGTCATTGGTAGAGAGTGGAGAAATATTCAGTATTAAACACTGAGACTCGCCTGGGAAACTGTTCTCTCTGGCCGTCGATTATTTTTTTCATATTTTCCACATAATCAAGGAGGACTGAGGACTAACCAAGACTTCTAGAAATCTTCTGCGTTGAAAACCCCATACTCACTTCTTTAGCCAGTGAAAGGAAACGAAGGTAAGCTGGGAGGAAGAGTTGATTGTGATGCTTTGACACCTGCGGAGGCGTGTGCACTTCAGTAGCGTCTTATGGATTTGACTGTGATTCTTATTCCAGTATAACTGTGTGCGCAGTAAAGTATATTCGCTTCATGATGTCGAGAAGCGTGTCTCGCAGGAACTGGACAACTGATGTAGGTTACTTCAGTAAGGAATGAGCATGCCTAAATCAGATTACAGTACCGGTAATGTAAACAGACGTTTCGACTTATAGAATGTGGTTGTAAGCCTCGCTTCGGACGAAGATGCCACAGGTCATTTTCTTAAGTCTGCTGTTTTGCTCGCGTCTGTGCCGAGAGGGTGTGTCCCACATGCTTTGTGTGGTCGATGAAGAGCGCGCGCAACCCACATTCTAACGCGAAGATACCTTTATAAATATAATCGGAAATGTGCGAAAAGATTTGTCTGAATGGGAAAACGTGAACGCTTCTGTTACCTCCTCAGCCAAAACTGATGGGAAGTAAAAATGATGGCGTGCCAGCTATAAGGGTCTTGGCATGGCCAAGCTGAAGCGCACAACAGGTAGCGATATGTGTGTGAGGCGTGGCATTTAAAGAGCAAAGGACACGGATAAACAGGTCAGACCCCTAAAATCGTCCCTTTCAATCTAACTCGGACTAGTTACAATTCATTTCCAAACCATTAGTATCCAAATTAAAGGAAGAATGTCTTGGTCTTTGTCCAAACATCAAGAGGTTGTATATCACTGAATGTGCCCCTCCCATGTTTCAGCTCCCTTTACTCCCCGCCATTACATTGTGAAATGTAATGGCCTTGTATCTCCATTGTTATTTGTAAGACCCATCTACACGTGAGAGTCCCCATCAGCTGCCGCCAGCGTTTGCCACTTCTAATAGTAATCACCTGACAGAAGTGGTTGCTATAGCAATATCTTAGCACCCCGGGAGAGACGCGCCTGGCAACATGCCATTGAAAGCTTTGTTGTCATGGATACTGACCTCCATTGAAGTTGTGATGTAAAGCTGTAGGCGCTGAAGAGACACTGATGACGTAAGGGTTTAAGGTTAGCTCATGTTGTTGACAATACATAAAGCTCCTGTTTTTACACGTCAAGTCAATTTTATTTATATACCACTTTTTACAACTGACATAGTCATAAAGCAGCTTTACAGAATCCAGGTCCAAGCCACTAATTAGTAAGTCAAGAGTGACAGAGGCAAGGAAAAACTCCCTAAGCTGGACGAATAAACCTTGGGAGGAACCAAGGCTCTATAGGGGATCCCATTCTCCCCTTGTTGACACCAAATAGCAATAACAAACAAACAAAAACAATCTCAGTTTATAGAGGCAGCATGAGCTAAAAGCCTATAGCTTGACATATTTGATTTGATTGATTGTTAAAAAAAAATGCCCGGGACAGATATAAACACAGTAAATATTTTTTTTTGCCATTTTAATAGACTGTGATGTGTTTGTAATGTGTGTTGGGAAAACTGTCAGACATGGGACACTTTAGCTTTTACTGAATTGGTGCTTTTCTTTCTGTAATGTAAATCATTAAATGCTTATGCTTAAAACCAAAGTAAACTCATGAAATTGACATATTCAGAAAGACTTGTCCAAGTAAACTGTAAGTGTTATTGTAATGAAGTGAAAACATCAAGGAGTAAATACAGAACAGTTGGCAGCGACGTGCCACACAAAATCACAGAACTGTAGTGTGTAGCATGTAAAATAGCCTGTTCTCACATTTCATACTTACTACTGAGTTCTAAACTTCTTCTGTCAGCAACATGTCATAGATTGGGTTTCTATGACTGAGCTGCTACACCTAAGCCTAATATAACCATAGGCAGAGACAAATGTAGGTTGGACTGATGCAAAATATTTTTTTAATATTTGATCAAGGAAACATTTTACTGCCCTGCAATGGGTTGGCCTCCTGTCCTGGGTGTACCCTGCTTTAGGCCCGCAGTCAGCTGGGATTGGCTCCAGCTTCCCCATGACCCGGAAACGGAAGAAGCGGTTGGAAATGGATGGATGGATGGATGGAAACATTTTACCATCTTTAATACAGTGCCTACAGATAAAGGTGATACACCTGAACAAAACTACAAGGATAATAATGTTCAATGGTTTATTCAATAATATATAGTTAGATGTAAAATTCTTCCATGGAATGGCCCTTTTAGCAAAAATAACTTTTTATAGTTGTTGTGAATAAATTTCAACTAGTCTCTGACTTCAGGTTGCTCAAATTTTTATCCACTCTTCCATTTCAGTGGGGTTTAAAATTGGGCTTTGATTAAGCCAATCCAAAATCTTCATGCACTATTTGATATGATGCAGAACTCATAGTTGAAACAACTGACTACAAATTGTAGTCAAGTACAGTTACCAAGACAGCAAAGTAACCCTAAACCATAATACTTCTACCATGCTTTACAAGTGGCTTCAGCATGGCCAGGCTTTAGGAAGTGCTTACCGGGGCTGTACCCCAGGGCCCCAACCTGTAAGGAGCCCCAAAATAAATTTATTAAGCATGATGGTGTTTTTTTATTTGTTCAGGTGTATGTCTGTAACACCTGCTTATTAATGATTGGTTTAGATGTTTGTCAGTGTTGTGTGAGGGCGGGTCTTTCAAGGTGGTTGATAACCGTAAATATTCACGGTAGAGAACAGAAGGTATCAGGGTGAGAAAAAGGCACCAAGAGAGACGGGATTAAACCGGAGCCCGTGAGGATTTTAAACCAGTGAGTGATGATGCAGTACCAGGACCATCATCTCTCATAGGCACAAACTAATGTTCTGAATCTGTGACAAATTCAATGGCTAGCGTTATTCGTAGTGTAATGCTAACATAATACCACAATGTTAAACTGAGACTTACTCAACAGCTAAACCAGAGTGCACAAGTTTAACATTACTGGTGTTCTGAAAGTTTTTCCTACCCATGAAAATGTTCTACCAAAGTTAACTGCGCATGTGCATCCGAATTGTTCGGCGTTATTATATGTGAACTTGGCTGATGACCAGTATCATACATTTACATGTCCGCGTGTGCAAGTGCACGTGTGTTTAAGTGCAGTCTGAATGCTGCTAGCCTTGAAGTTTAGAATAGTATTCAAATAGAATATTATTTTCTATTATTATATTAACTCACGAGGGCTGCAATACCTACAGTTAGCAAAATGATGCATGTATATGTTGTCATAATCACTGTTCAATTGTTATTGTAATAAAAATTTTGAGAAATTACAATGTTTTTAAAAAAATTGGTATGAAAAAATGCACATACAAACATCAGAAATGTTTTTTTTCTCTGAATTTCACTTCCAACGCAGGCTTGTAAATGATGAGTACGTCTTGAAACAATGGCTTATATATTCCCCATCCATCAAATATGTGTTGGGTTTTGCTTGCTGCATTTTCAGTAAAGGTAACGATCATGTTTTGAACACTGGAAACACAGAGCACATGTCTTAAGACATTTGAAAGTGGTGTAGTTGAGAAACTGGATTTCTGTGATTTGATTAAGGAATTTGCTGCAAAGAAATGCAGAAAAGTACAATTTTCAAAAGCATCGATCTAAGTGATTTGTTGGGACTGCTCTTGTACAGTTCTACTGCTCATTGCTTTGAAAGCTTGGTTAATAATGATCTGTTCATTTGGTCATTTTCAATGCCAGTCTCACAACACTGAAATGGTGTGTAATATGCCTTTCATACAGCTTTAAAAAGATTGTTGCAATGCGGCAATGGCTAGTTAAAGATTTAAGCTTTTGATAGAGCAGACACTTTGTCTCTTATAAGTTAACAAATTGTGTAGTGGTCATAAACTTAACTCTGCGACACTGAGCCATAAAACATTATGGGTAAATCACTTGCAACATTTTGTGTACTCAAAATATTTTTGCGTAAGTAAAATCCTTAATCTGGCCCTGTGTATGAGGCTCTTCTCCTGAAAAGCTTTTTGTCTTTGTATCACATGCTTACTGCTATAGTATAGTGGGCAGTGGTGGCCTAGTGGTTAGGACACTGCCTTTGAGACCTGAAGGTCTCAGGTTCGCTGCCTGCTGCTCCACGTGTGCACGTTTGATGGGTTAAATGCAAAGGTTGCATTTCGTTGTGGTGCTTGAGTGTGTTCACAATGACAAATAGTCACTTTCACTACCCAAACAAACTGTATTTTATCAGAGCACATTATTCCAAAAGGCCTGACCCTTGCTTGTATGTCCTTTTACAAACTGTAGTCCTGCTCTAAGGATTTACTTTTTTTTCTTTTCTTTTTCTGAGAGCAAAGGCGTTTTCCTCTCCCTTGCATGTTCAGTTTCTCTAATCTCCTTCTAATTGTAGATGTAGGCACTTTCAGAAAAACGTTGAAAAGTTACTTGAAATGTGTAGGTTCTTGGAGATTTCTTTTTACAGCAAACAGTTCATTTTCATGCTGAAATTTATGGCACTGTCAGTCATGTACAGATTGGCAAATCTATACTATTTGCAGATGAATTTTCTTACAGTGGAATAATTTATTTTAAATACTTTATATAATGCTTTATTTAATACTAAATTCCTTTCTCAGATTTATAAGCACCCACAATCTTCCTGAAGGCTTTTGAAAGTTCTTTAGACCCTGTCATGATGACACCACACACTTCAATAGCAAAGAGAACCTCAGAAACTAGATATCAGGTTTAAATAAGAGAGGTTCCGCATGCACCTCCACCTGCAGGAGATTCTAATCAATGGCAACTAATCTGGAACATCAGATTCTTCATTGCACTTTCTTAGAGACGTTTCACATCCAATAGGCTTCTTCAATTCTGATGGAAAGTGGTGTGTTCCTAGAAATTGTCCTCTGTGGGTAGACCCATTGACCAAAGGTTTTCGTAAAATTATTACAAAATGTCAACTTGATGTGTCTGCTGAAGTATATGAAGTAAAAAGTCACTTTTTGTCATTGTGAACACACTCAAGCACCACAAAAAAATGTGACCTCTGCATTTAACCCATCACACATTAACACATGGACCAGCAGGTAGTTTGCAACAGCACCCGGGGAGCAGTGTAGCGGGACGGTACCTTGCTCAAGGAATCCTCAGTGGTGCCCAGGCCAGGACTTGAACCTGCGAGGTTCAGTTCACAAGGGCAAGGTCGTAACCACTAGGCCACCACTATCCCACTATGCCTACAAATATCACCTTTTAGGTGTAGGCACTGTATCAAAGAGGGTGTAATGTTTACTTATTCAAATAAGAAAAATCAACACAGCTTTAAAAAAATCAATTGTTTAGCCCTAGTGCCAATGTAATTTGTGTATGGGGTTATTTTGTTGTTAGTTCCAGTGGGGGTAAATCTAAATCATAAAGGAAATCTACAGCACCCAGTTATATTATAGAGAACTGTTACTGCAATGTTGGTATAATTGTTTGGGGAAGGCAGTTATATTTTCCAGCAAACAAGTGCCCCTAAAATGAAGCAAGGTCTATTAAAATGTCTTATAAATGATCTTTTTCTAAGAAATGCTGGTTCAACATTTTATACAACCCCTTTCTTCATTTAGATGTTATTCACAACACCCTTCATTCAATCTGAATCTGTCAGAGCAATGTCAAAAGCACACAGTGCTAAGTTTGCTCTCGGAGGGTCACAAAGTAACATGTGCTATTTATCTTTTGTCTGACAGAGGTACAGAGGGCAGACAACAGCACAATAAGGTTTTTGTTTTGAGAGGCTTTGTTTTTCATGTGTCAAAGAGAGAGCGGGCATATGTTTGTGTGTGTGTGATAGAGCGAGAGAGAGTGTCCCAGTTCTGGATTTATGGATATCACACCAACACTTTATGTGTTAATACATCTAGTCACAAGAGCTGTCAGCAAAGTGGCAGAGCTTGTTGTTGATAATCATAATTCTTCCATTTATACGGTCTCAGGACCAGCAGAATCTGTGAAAACATAATCTCTGCTTTTTACATATGCTAGAACAGCCTTGCCATATGTACGTTTCTGACACTCAGTAATTCATGCATGGTGGATGCCAGCATGACCATGAAATGCACATTCTTGTGTGGGAGTTGCCACTGATGGGTTATGGAATTTAATAGGATGGTTTCTGTTTGTGTTTAATACTTTTTATGCAGTATTCCTAATTTGTGTGACTGTCAACAGACATCATGTGCCTGTGCTACAACTGTCCCTTTTTTCCCTGCCACATCAGCATGTGTGACTGAGCTTTGCTGTAACATTAAACCAGCAAACATTGCGGTCTCAGACATCTGTAATGGTAAATCACATGGGTCATTTTGGTGGGTGGGGATGCTTTTATTTCAGAAGTGAAATTAAGCTACAACAACCGTGCAGTTTTTCTATTTGCTGTCTTAAGAAAACAACTGAGGACTGTGAAAAGAAAAATAAATCTCAGCATACAGAGTTCACATATTTCTGACATTTATACTGTCAGTCAAAAACTGGTGTGTGTTATGATTGCCTTGTGTTAGTTTATTTCTACATTGGATCTTAAACCCTTAAGCCCTTATAGTCCCTGTGACCGTCACAAGATGGAAGTGCATTTGAGATAAGTGCGATATCGCTGAGGAGACAAACAGACTGTAAGAGATCAAGGCAGACAGCACACTTCCACAAGGCCTGTAATACTGAATACAGAGCTGTCTTTATTTATTACATTAGTAATTGAGTAATCTACCTGTTATTTTGAGTTTTAAAAAGGAAAGAACTAAAATATCATTATAATTAGCCAAATGGTTCAATTTTAGTATGTATCTAAAATGCAGGTTCTAATGCTGTTTTTACCCTAAGCAAGGCACTAAGGCAACATTACCTTACCACATTTATTCACCACCTCTTTGCTGTTGTTCTTGAGGCATGATTACACCCTTTAGCCTGAAGCAAGACTGAAAAAGGACAATGTAGAATGTTTTTAGTAACTAGGCTTCATAGATATGCGGATTAGAATGTTTCATGATATTAATTTTGGTACTGCTATAAAGCAGATTTCTCCTTACTGTCAGTAGTGGGTACAAAATACTCATGGCTGTGATCATGGTTATGTATTTTACCATAGAATATAGTGTTATCTAAGAGTTTGAAAGGTCATACAAGATGCCAATTTCCCCAGTTTTCCTGTGCTAGCAAGTCCATTACTGGAGGACATACTACTACATTTCCCACAGTTTTTCCCTTAGCTATGGTTGCACTTGGTTTTTTTCTCTCTGCCATTGCAGTTATCTATATTTAGCATGTCCAGCCATGAAAATAATCAGTAGTTTACCCTCAGAATGGCATAGCACTGCACGAGTGATGTGGATGAATGGACCACTGATATGGTTGAAAAGGTCAGAGTGTTTTTATAGCAAAGCTTTTCAAATCTTACTCTACCAAGTACAGAACTGTAGTTTATTCTAGAACTGTCTGTTTTGAATCCATTTCCAGGTGCCATTCAATCTCCTGCTGTGATGAATAGCCTTGTCTATGTCCTCCACCCAAAGTGCCAAAATCTCACTATCCCATTAATTTCAGCTTTTGTTCTTCCATGTGCTCACAATACACAAACAGCAGTTCTCTTAGATTTGGTGTAGAACTTTACTGGCTTTTCTTGGATCAATATTTTTGTGAGCTGTACAAAAAATAAATCATTTTGATTTAAATTAAACAAATCTCCCATGTTGTTATAAACTTTCTATGCAGATGTAAATATTGTGTCTCAAAACCAGAATAAAAAGCATGCAAACACTGCTATGCCATGTCTGACTGCCATATTTGATTTAGACAGTGACTTGCAAATGATGAAAGCTTTCATGTCTCCACAAATGACAAGTCTTCATGATCTTGATTCATCTCTAAATAATATAATAGGGATTCTTGGGCTTCAGTGGTAGTGAGGTTTTCAGTAATATCACATCTGCAAAACTGTATTTATGATCTACTTAGTTAATGATATTGGCTTGCTACTGCTCTAATTATTGTTATCTGGAAACCACAGCAGTAATGTACGCATGTGTGTAATTACAGAGAGAGCACAAAACTGCGATCCTGTTGGAATCAGATAAATTACTTTGTGTTTCAGTATTTTTGTATAAAAACCTTTTGGGCTTTTTTTCAGGATGAGTGAGACCTTTGGTACCCTATTTAGAAAGTTGAGCATGAAAGAATAGCAATGCAAGGTGGTAGAACTGCATGTTTCCCAGACCCCAGATAAAAGCTGTACAAACACCAGATTAAATATGTATTCACAATGTTACAGTATTAGTAGCTACTCTGCATATATACAAATCTCTGTTGAAAGAGCAAATTGAATTCAAATAATGGTATTTTCATACTATCAGCACTTGTCTAAAGCTTACCTTAGAAAAGGTTTGCTTCATTCAAACCTCTAAGCCTTTAAGACACATCTGAATGCCTAGGCAGCCAATATATTGGTGGTCATCTCTAACTTTCTTGATTAATATGTTTAGCAAGGTCAACAATATTTATGAACTTTATGCAGTCTTTTTCTACTCAAACACACCTGGTTCAGCTCACCTGTAAATTGCCAGGTATATTGAGTGTGTTTGAGAAGGGGAACTACAAAACTCTGCTGGACATTGGCCCTCCAATAACAGATTTGGACACCCCTGTTCCAAGGCATTGCTTCAAATGACACTTTTTTTAGGATATTTTTGTCAGACAGAGATGAATTACTTAGACAGAGATTACTGTACCTCAGTACTGTTTATCTTACAATTTGGTGTTTCATACATGTTAGAGGTGCTGTGTGAAGCTGTTGTATCACTTAATTGGATAACCCACAATAGAGGTACAGACCGAATGAAAGACTAAACTTCTAAAAAAAATCATGCAAAGATCTCTGGACAAATTAACATATGGTGAATTGAAAAGAAGAGTGAAAAGTGACACAATGACATCTGCTAATGTGAACACATTCAATCACACACAAAATGCACCACAATGAAATGTGACCTCTGCATTCACCCCATGCACATGTGGAGCAGGAGGCAACTATGAGAAGCACCCAGGGAGCAGTGTAGCGACTTGAATCTGTGACCTTCTGTTCAAGGTCCTAACCACAAGGTCACCACTGCCCACTAAAGTAAAGCTCTGCACCAGATTCGAAAATGGGTCCGGTAGGCGTGAGGCAGCCACACTTCCTCTGCACTATGAGTGGTTTAATCACTACAGCTGACCACTTGTTTTAATTGCTGACATGAGTGAGTGATTATTAAGCGTTGTGGCCACACCACAGCACAGCACACAGTGCACCTCTACGAATACAGAAGGAGCTGATCACTGCATTTAACCCATCTGTGTTGGAGCAGTGGGCAGCTGACGTAGGCAGTGCCCAGTGAGATGCGTTTGGGGATGGTACCTTGCTCATTAATCTGTGTAAACCTCAGTGGTACTTGTACTGGTCTAGGATTTGAACCAGCAACCTTTAGGTCACAAGGGCAACTCCCTAAGTGTTACACCACCACTACCACAGTATTGCTAACATATAACATGGCATGGGCAGAGAACTTAAGCAATAGATAGAACAATGTTTCATTAAAAGATTTTTTCACATGGGTGTATATGACTTCATTTTAAGTGTTTCAGCTTATCTCTTCTTCTCAGAATTGTTTTTAATGTCCCGTGATGCACCAAATATACATTGGGTACTTCACATGCAGTATACGTGATTAACTACTTGAAATACAAATACCTAGAGGTAATTGTTTCAACAAATTCTAGCCTATCATATGTCCTGACTGTACTTTGTGCAGCTTTGCTAAGATGTTTATGTTCATTTAACAAGGCTTTTTCAAAGAAATGTTTTATCCTAGCCTAGCAAATTTAAGTTAACTACAGTTATTAATATGTCAGAGCAGCACCCGGTTGCTACGGTCAGTATGTGACAAGAATTATAAACAGTCTGTTGAATGCAGTTATATTTAAATCACTTCCATAACCCTCCTGAATTTTCACACTGGACTATGGAATGAATATCCTATTCATTAAAATGTGTCAGAAGCATTTCAGTGTCAAACAGACATACAACAAGCATATGATACTATTCAAACAATACCACAACAGCTAATATAGTTAATATAGCAACATCAATTTAAACTTTTTAAAGGATACTTAACTGAGGAAAATTAATAGTGATTACGTAGCTTTGATCATATGTTCAGTAAACTTAATCATTGTTTCTAGTGTTTTCAATACTAAGAATTTTCAATACTAGTTACAGAAAGAATTTGAATAGTTTGTAAGTTACACAAAGAGTTCTAGTTCATTCATTTAAAAACTCAATTTAATTAAATAAGGACTAAAACTTCCTAACAGCTTGTATGTTGAAGTGTCTGAATAAAGTCATCAGCTTAAAACTGGCATATTCACATGTATTCCAGTAACATTTGTCAACAGACCAGTGAACTCTCATTTAATCTCAATTATGTTACCTGTGCCATGTCATCTAACAGAAATATAATAAATTGTCATACAAAATTGTAATATTACTAAAATATCAAGATATTTTTGTATTAAGTATTAATTTATTTTTATGCACTCTAGATCAATACATTGTTTTATATTATGCCAATAATGATCTTGCATTTCAAAATTATTAAGCTATATTTTCCCTATCAATTACAACTATATTTATATGTAACACAAGAAATTAAAAGATTATGTTTGAATAAAGAGACCTATGAGAAAATGTAGACTGAAGCTTTTGATTGTCTTTATAATTTTTAGGTGACATAAGCAGCAAGAGGAGTTTGTTACTGGTTAAACTGTTTAAACAAGGGGAATGTTCAAGAACAAAGTCAGGCTAACAGGAAAAACACATTATTATTAACATAATTTCAGGTAAAATCAAACCAAAGAAATGTGGTAACAAGTCCATTTTAAAATGTGAAATATAAAAAATGCCATCTCTTTAGTTAACAGTTAACAGGACCTAGTTGAAGAAAAAAATGCCTGTTTGCAAGAAAATGGATTATACTCAATAGCCAACTATAACTATAGTAAAGACAGAAACTGTTCAAGAAAGAAAAGACCAAAATGGCAAAGCATCAAAGACTGATGAATGCCAGTGATGTTAATGCTTTGCAGTTGTAACCAAATATCTACAGATTATTTGTGGCTAAATTTCTTTAATTGGGAATGAACACACATGTAATCTAGAGTGGTAACCCATGTTTGGCCAGAAAACCCTGCCTATCCTTTTTATTTTCAGTTTAACATGTGGGTAAAAATAACATATGGCAAATATGTCAGTTTTGATTTCTCCACCCCAGCACTTTTGGAGGGCACTGTAGTTGTCTATGCACATTGGAATTTTCACCTTTTTAGATTT
This sequence comes from Arnoldichthys spilopterus, assembly GCA_037974385.1. Lineage (NCBI taxonomy): Eukaryota > Metazoa > Chordata > Actinopteri > Characiformes > Lepidarchidae > Arnoldichthys > Arnoldichthys spilopterus. The sequence goes on along the minus strand of JBBPDA010060894.1, from coordinate 1,225 downwards.
GTACAATTTGTCTTTGTGTGTGCCTTACATCATAAACATGAATCCCACTGACACTGATTCTCACTAATCTCTCTCCCTCTCTCTCTCTCTCTCCTCTCTCTCTCTGCAGTTACCATGGAAACAGTTCTCTTCTTCTGTTCACTCCTTGTCTATGTAGCTGGTAAGTCCCCCCCTTTTCATGGGCCAATTGGTATCTGTTAAGAATGCATGCATGCACAGAGGGCAAAAATGAGAGGAGGGCATCATGACGCTAGACATACACACATTTCACTTATGGCTTGAGCTCATCTATGGCCTAAAATTAATTGGTGACCTTTGGTGGTTTTGTGCAGGGATGTATCTGTAAAGGTTTCTGTATTTCTCTTTGCGCATGCTTGCCTCCTCTATCGTATCTCATTGTCTTTCTGTGATTTATTATGATTATAATGTGGTTTCTTTGCTTGTAGAATGGCTTGTTTTTTTTTTCTCAAAATTCATCCATGAAATTAGTCCACCCATTTAAATCCAGTTCTCCACAGGGGAACATCTCTCTCCACACACAAGTAGGACACATAGAGCTGCCTTCATATGTGCAATCACTGTGAACTACTTTCATGCCTCCACATGGAGCCCTGTGCAATAGCAGTAATGGGTAAACCTGACTCTATCTAAAAAAGCAAACTGCCAACCTGATTTCCTAATGGCACGATTGCCTGATATCCTCCTCCTGTCTGTTATCCATTTGTTTATCCCTGTCTGTCAATCACTGCAGCCGTTTTCACTTCTTTCCTTTTATGTGCATTGATGTTTGTTGTTCTCTTTACTGCATTATGTCCTATTCTATCTTCTTTTTTTTACCAGTCCTTACCCTTCTTACCCTATTTTACATTGTGTCCCTGTTCTACCTCCCTGTCTAAGGTCTCTTTATTTTTTCACTGTCTATGAGATGCCTAATTTTGTCCTAGTAAACCTTGAAAGTGAGTGATTATTGGTCATTGTGAACACACCACAGCACAGCACAGAACAAAAAGAGGCATGTGACCTCTGCATTGAACCCATTCCTGTAGAAGCAGTGAGCAGCTGACATTGGCTTATACCTTATACAGTTGTGTGAAAAACTATGTGCCCCCTTCCTGATTTCTTATTCTTTTGCATGTTTGTCACACAAGTGTTTCTGCTCATCAAAAACCATTAACTATTAGTCAAAGATAACATAATTGAACACAAAATGCAGTTTTTAAATGAA
>JBBPDA010060864.1:0-13240 GCA_037974385.1 Arnoldichthys spilopterus | reverse complement strand
CTTCTTGTCCAACACATTTCATTGTACTGTTGACCCAACGTTAACATACATATGACCAATAAACCGAACTTGAACATATGTGTTTATTGCAGTAGTTGCTGTTGGCAGTTATTGTAAGCACGTGGCATATGTATTTATTGTAGTAGTTGCTGGTAATTATTGTAAGCACGTGGCATATGTATTTAGTGTAGTAGTTGCTGTCTGTTGTTATTTATTTTACAATTAAGAAAAATACGTTGGACTTCCTTGTAGAACTCACTTCAGTGTTGCCCTGTGCAGCGCTAATGCTTGATTGTTTCCTCTGTCTCGGGAGTCGCTTTGGATAAAAGTGTCAGCCAAATGAATAAGTGTAAAAATGTAAATGAATCTGCTCCCTCCTACGTGTTTCTTTTGTTGGGAGCTTTGTTATCAGTGTCGCCGTTTCGGCGTTGTGGCCACAACTCCCCTAGCAGCCTCTGTTGTGTTTGAATACGTGCTCAGTGCCTGAGAAGCGGTGTGACTCGTTCGGCAGCGTGTGGCGCTACTCCACCTGCATTCCGGGTCTGCGCCGCGCTGTCAGCGCTATTTTTCATTCTCCACCTCTTTTCGGGTACGAGCACACTTGTCCCTATTCCGCCAAATAACACCTGTATTCAGCTCCGTAGCGCTGTGTTCTGCACTCACGCCTCTCAAGCAGTGGGGTGAGGGTGTGCTTTTCCCAAAACACGTTTATTGCTCTTGGGTCCTCCCCAAACTCATTCGCCTTCACCGGCGCGGTACACATTTAAAAAAAAATAAAAATACTTGCACACATTTTTTTTCTGCAACATATAGATTGGCTTTACTGTAAATGAGTCAGCAGATGTTTATGATTGGCCAGAACTGCTGTAAACTGACTCTACCTGAACTACTAAAGTTACAAACGCTGCTATTTACAGCCAGTTAAGACTTTTCTCACAACCATCCCAGGTTAGCCCATTAGCAGGTACAGCTAGACCAATCCATGCTTCATTGGCAAGTTTTTAGTGATTAACTTCTGTTATTGTGGTGGACAAAATTAATACAACAACAACAATAAAGCTCACTTTCTCCATAACCTTCAATGCAAATGTATATAACACATTTTTATTTATAATTTATTTCTATTGGTGTATTTGACCTGAAGTCATGAGATCTGAGAGTAATGAGAGTTCTTCATTTCAAAGACGGTGGTTAGGACACTGCCTTTGAGACCTGAAGGTCTCAGGTTCGAGTCCCGGCCCGACCCGGCACTACTGAGGTACCCTTGAGCAAGGTACCGTCCCCGGGCGCTGTTGATAGCTGCCCGCTGCTCCACGTGTGCACGTGTGATGGGTTAAATGCAGAGGTTGCATTTCGTTGTGGTGCTTGAGTTTGTTCACAATGACAAATAGTCACTTACACTTACAGCAGCAATTATAAAACATCAGTATGATGACAGACAGCAGGTTACCACACTGTAACCAGTCTGCAGTATCTATTTCCTGAGCTTCTTCCTGTATGAATAAATAAATATATATGTGAAAAGTCTTTGCCTGGCCTCAGCTAAGAGCATGCTGTCATGCCTGACAATGAGTTCTAAGCCTGTGAGACCACAAAAGCCTTTACCCCACTTCCCTTCTTGCAGCCACCAGAGCTGATGTGCGCGAGTCAAGAATCCTGCACCTTTCTTCGTTTTCCTGGTGACCGGAAGGTGACAAAAATGTTTGCTCTAAGCCTTAAAAACGGTTTGTCACAGTAATGAAATTAAATTAGATGAATATCAGCTTTATGAGCATTATAGCTGAAATGACCTTATATATGTTCAGTCTTACAGTAATGTATATAATGTCCTCATCTTGCTTTGTATTAAAGTCATGCTAAATGATAAAAAAGACCATTAGAAAGTGTCTACAGTAGCTGTGTGGTGGGCTACTGGAGGTTGGTGTAACCAAGCAGTTATACCCAAATTTATCTTACATATCTTACAGCTTGACTAAAACAAGTACACAAACACACAAGTTACTGTTGGTACCTTTATTTATTATGGGAGAGGTGTGTTTTTATTTTATTTTTTTTGCTTGAGCACCTGGCCCTCAAAAATCTGCACCACCTATCTTCCTTAGTTTGGAGCTGACAAAATCCACATTTTAAATACTTTGAAACCTTTTGTTTATGGGAAATTTAATATTCACTGCAGATATAGAACTTATACACATTTAAAACATATTTCTCCTCCTTTATGTATGTATTTATTTATTTATTTTTTAAAAATCAATTTCATTCATAAATGTATTACTGTTGAAGAGCTGAATTGTTTATAGGCTGTTCACCACAATCACATCTACTTTTATGTGCAATGGTCCAGTAGAAATGTTCTGATACAGTAGAGCATTGTTAATCAGACCAACTTACTTATTATGAGTCTGGCATTGTTTCACACTGTAATACGTATGAACCAACACCCAGTAAAGACTTATCTCTGCACTAAGCACCTGCTGTTTGAGAGTAAGAAGTGTTTTTCACTTTCTCAGAATTACTGCTGGTGGTCTCTATATTGTCCTTATTCACATAAATGAATGAATTCTCGCTGGCTACCATCTGTCCAGCTCTATCTAAACTTGCAGAACTGTTTTCCATCTCTCACAGTAACTGATAACTCTGTATGAGGTGATGTTAGTTTAATGGTGCTTGTGGCAGGAAGTCACTGCAGACTATTTGTGCTTGTGTATTTTTTATAAACTATGTAATGTACAGAAATGATTGTGTTAGATATTAATGCTGCTCAAAGATGCATGCACTCTGATGGCTTCTAAGATGTGTGAGTCACATGATGTGTGCAGAAGCTTATATAATGAAAAAATAATCATTTATACTATAAAAATGTAACATTTCTCTCATAAAAAATAATACTGACATTATGACCCCCAGACCATAGAAAAACACTGCAAAGATTTATTTCAACCACCAGGGGGCAGTCAGATGTCCATCTTTTTTTGGCTCAGAACTAAATACAGGAACAGGTTTAACTGAAAAACCTGTGTGAAACGGATACAATATTATGAGACCACCTGAAAAAGTAAACTCTAACAGAAACAGTTAAATATATAGCTCCTGGAGAAACAATTGCAGTATTTAACAATGCCAAAGATGAAAATGACCTTCCAGATTGTTATTAGCAAAAGGTACAAATGCTGGCATCTGTGATGGTATGGGTTTGCAACACTGCCCACAGCATGGGTGATTTGCAACTATGTAAAGGTACCATTAATTCTGAGGCATATATTAGGATGTTAGAGAAACATATGATTCCAACAAGGCAACGTCTCTTCCCAGGATTTCTGACCACATTCAGAACAGTGTTTTTCAATCTCTTTCTCGCTCTCTCTCTCTTACATGTTCCTCTCTGCTGTTTATGTTCACCAGGTCAGCTCCTTGCTCTCTGCAGTCCGTTCTGCTCTCACTTCAGGTCTCCTTGCCTATAGAGATGACGTACAAATCAGTTCTGGATGACTTCCAGCCCTGTTGTGTGGCCTTCTCTATTAATTGAACATAGAACACACACACAAACACATTCATACTCTGTATCACAAACATTCTCTTCTTTCATTAACCGTCACTGTGATAGTCATCATGTGAGAACAAGAATTATGGTCATCCAAGACAACAAGTAGAAATGACCATCATTCTTGTTCAAACCTGACTCAGTCATGCAGGTGTTTTTTTTATGAAAGAATTATCAAAGAATTTAAAACTTTCTGTCCATGAGTCCTAATTTCTTGCTGCTGTTTGAATCGGTTAATATCTTTCTGCTGAGTTTGTGTGCAAATCCTCACACATCTCTTTTCCCATTCAGCACTGAAAGTCACACTATGTGCAGGTGGTATTAAATTTTTCTGACTTAGTTATTTGCTTTCTAACTTCTGTTGCTGTAAGCCTTTTATGTGTTATGATACATAATCTGATCTCTTTTTGAACATCTGGGTGTAGTTTGTATTTGCCACATATGCATAGACACTGTAAGGCAGTATTGCAAACCTATGTATGCTTACTGGTTCTGTTTAACCTCAGTGTAGCATTTGACACTGTAGACCTCTCTATTTTATTAGATAGACACTGTAAGGGGGGTCAGGTGGGGTGTTAGGACCATTTCAAAGGCCCAGAACTGACAGAGGGCCTCAAAAGCGATAATAAAATATAAATAAAAAGCTATATTCTTTCATAATGCCCAAACATTCTAGTGCATAGAGATGGTCCATGATGGGTGAACTGGTCCATTATTCTGCTGAGTTCTACAGGAAGCATGAGTCAGCACTTTGAGTCTCACATTCACTGGTGAGGTCATGATTTTGACAACTAGGAGGACAGTGTCATTATTCAGCACTCTAATACTCTGGTCCAGTCTGCTGCCTGGCCCTGTCTGCGCTGTGTCACTGATGCAAAGTCTTACTAAAAGAAGTATGTATTTATTAGCCAAGTTAAATAAATTGTCCCAGATGTGCATTCTTGTTATAGTTATTTGACACTGCAAGACTATACTGTTGAAAACAGAGGTGCAGTGCAAGGCACAATTCACAAATGAAACCATAAGACCTTGCTAGCTGACCTGAGTTGTACTGATGTGTTTTTTTTTTACTAAAAATGTTCAAGTGCCCAGAGACAAAACAGCTAAATCTATGTCATTTGAACAGACCAGAGTACAATGCTCACAATAGCTTCTGGTCTTGAGTCTATATTGGTCTTGGTCTATATTCTAAACACTATAGTGTTATAACAGCTTGTCATGCCCACATCCTGATATCACACATTTTTGCAGCAGCAGCATCAGAAGGCTGAATTGATTATAGAGGATGCATTTAAAAGCACACACAAACTGCATTCTCTTTAAGGAAGTATTTCAGCAGATCACTTTGTGCTGGCTGTTATGTAGAGTTAGGCCAGTCTAACCTCCATCAGTCGGACATTATTCACTCATAACTGTTAGATCCTAGTAACTGAAGAGAGCAGAATGGAGATGATCGAGGACATTTATGGAAATTCAGAAATAATTGCACGCAACAGCTCTGATTCAGCTAATCATTCATATGAAGACATTTATGTAAATCAGGAGACTCTGAAGAGTCAGAGGACCAGAACCACTACAGAGAACTCAGGTGTAGTAGACTTTTTACTCTCACTTTAAACTAGAATTGCACTCATTTTTGAAAGTATATGCATTTTTTATAGGTTGAGGTGAAGTGGTAGTTATGATAGGAACTATGGGTTTTGATGTATACAATGCAAATATTTTATTTACTATCCAAATGCCCCAGTGAACCTATATGTGTCTTCACACATCAAACCAGTTTATATGTTGACCTTTTCATTAAGCAGCTTTTAAAGGAATTTTTAAGGAATTCAATTTAACCTGAATGTGGAACTAGTTTTAAAAGAAAATGTGATGAGTAGCCTGCTCAGAGTTAAAACAGTTCAAAGAGGTGGCAGCAGTTCCTTGTGTATGGGTGCTGCAATGACTTTTGACTTTTTTACTGGCTTGCACATTAGGGGCTCAGATCCAAATTTTATAAAGCTGCTTTATGGGAACATTTGTTTTTAAAATCGATATAAATAAAATTGAATTGAAGTAAATTGAAGACACCTGTGTTAGGAAGCTGTGTTTTTTGATGTGTTTTATTTTTCAAATCAGACATTTATCCAGAATAAGGAATGCAATGGTCAGGGGGTCAAGTGTGTTTTGGAGAGCCACAGGAGAATCACAACAGTTCAAAGCTAATTTGTCGGCAACACGGGGACCTTCACAATATTTGGCAGGTGGTTTTAATGTTATGGCTGATCGATATTTAAACATATGCAGGGCTGTAGTACACATGCAAATGGGTCATATGAGTCTAGATGCGTCTACATTTCTTACACATCGTTTCCTGTTGTGTTTTTTTTTTCAATGCAAGCCTTTTCAAAATCGCCCCGCATCTTTAGCATTTGCTGTATTATTTGTGACCGTTTCTTCAGCCATACCCTTGACACAACTGCTTTACGAGATCAGATTCAAACATATGGCCCCTGTTAGACAGCAGCTGAATGGAGCAACTGTAGCTCTTAAAGACTAATATATACAGAGCTCACTGCTGTCGCAACCATCTGATCTTGAGTAGCAAGTCTTTTAATTCTACCATGGGTTCCTAAATCCATTCCTGACCAGAAGAACACTCTTTATATAATCACGAATGCTTACCTCACCCCAACCACCTAAGCCAGTAATGGATCCTGCCCCTGCTATCCATTCATAGGTTTGCGTCCATATTCAGGTGGACTAGCAAAGTGTACTTGGCCTAGGCCAGCACTGGGGCCTCAAGAACTCCCTGCTTCAGGACCCCAAATGCCTGTTTGCACTCCTCAGTCCATTGCACCAGTTGCCTCGACTAATGGTCTCATCAATTGCATAATTATGCATGTAGTCACTACCTCACCACCACAATCTTCTTGCAGTAGGTCAGTTAGTTGGTTAGATGGGTATTGGTATGGTCATCATTTTTAGCAGCCAAAGTACTTATTACTAGTACTCTATTGTTTGCACACTCCATTGCCGTAAGGGTGATACGGCATCATGCATTCTTTCCTTCATACATACATACACAACTCCTTGGGCACAATCTTTCTCTGCCTGGTCACCTGGTCTGCAGTTTGGCCAGCATGACTTTTTTCCTATTAAATCATTCAAAACAATTCTAAAACCTAGGACTAAGTCTTTTTTGCTGTGTCTCTTCTCCTAGAAGCTCAGCACCCCTTTTAGGGCTGCTGTCAGACTGTTCAACAAACACTGCAATAAGTTGTCTGGGTTCAGCAGACCAATTTCTGGGCAATACAATAGAACAATACAGTCTGTTTAATATACATTAAATAGCTAACGTGTAATGGAGATTACATAGTTAAAAGTCTTTACAAGTCTTTTTACAACATACATAATTTTAGCTGCATGCAATACACATGTACAATTAAACTTTTAAACATGTAGATTTATAATATTGTAACTTTCTTATTACCCCTTTTTCTTGCTTTCACTGTCTCCTTGCTGCTACTGTAACAATGCAAATTTCCCCATGCGGAACAATAAAGGCTTATCTTATCTTAAAAAATAAATTTTTTTTGTTTAGGTTCATTGGGGTCTCCTGAAACCTTAGCAACTAACAGTGGACAAGGTAAGTTTTTTTTTCCAAGGCCCAGCCTTGGTCACCAACATGCTGATAATCAACTGCTCATCCAGTGGCCTGCCAAAAAAGCTAACGCCACCACAAACCATCACCTTATCATCTTCACTGTTTCTCAGATGTGACCACTGATACCTTGCTCCCAATATATTCTGCTGACTTACCTCAGGGACACTGCTTCCTCCAACCAGGAGCACTTCACTGGAAAAAACAGGCCAAATGTTCAATGTTTAATCATGTCTAATTTTACCCATGGCCAAAAAGACACCTTCCACCAACCAAAATGTCCAGTTTTGTTGGTCAGCCAATAGTTCATTGCCAGGTAGCAGAGCATGATGTCAATATAAAAGTCTCACAAACGTTATTGTCAACATAAGAGTCAAAACAACAAGTTTTCCTTAATTTTTGATTAGTCCTGCAAGTCTTCTGTGGTTGTTCTGATTTGTATATGGACAGACATGTTTTTAGAGAATTTCTCCATGCAACCCTGCCATGCATACCACTGTTGTTCAGTGGACTATTAGTTGTCTTGCTCTTGGAGTCATTTACTCATAGCCAAGCACTCCTGGATTTTTCTAGTTTTTTTTTACAGATATGTTTCATATAGCATATTCTATCTGCAGCATAATTCTGTAATTCTGTACTGAATGCAAAAGTTACAAAAGAGAGAATGTTTATCCTATTTTGTTATTAAAAAACTAAACAATGACCTCAGCATCTTAACTGCCAATGTTATAAAGAATGTTATTGTACTGAATGACTGACACACATGGTCATATCTCTTTCCTTCTGAATCAATATAGTATTATAAAACAAAATCTACAAGAACTTCATCTTTTTTTGTGTGAACAGCTGATACACTTGAAAGATCTAAAAATAATTAAATAAAAATAATTCTGTGTTTAAGCTTCAGAACAGAACACCACAGGGAGCAGATGCTACAGACTGGCTGCAGTGTGTCTGGGGCTGCTGTGTGTTCTCCTGCTGGCTGCCATCACAGTGCTACTGTTCAAGTTTAACAGCCTGACTGAAGAGAAAGACCAGTTACAGACCAGTTACAATAGTCTGACTATAGAGAGAGACCAGTTACAGACCAGTTACAACAGCCTGAATACAGAGAGAGACCAGTTACAGAACAGATACACCAACCTGACTATAGAGAGAGACCAGTTACAGAACAGTTACACCAACCTGACTATAGAGAGAGACCGGTTACAGACCAGTTACACCAATCTTGTTGTGAATGAAAAACAATCACAGGAAACAGTTAAAAAAGTAACCAATGAAAAGGAAACATTACAGAGCAGCTATAACACCATGAAAAAACAGATGGAACTTTTGCAAAAGGAGAAAAATGACCTTCAGAGAAATTTGACTAATTTAAGTGAGTAAATATTTTAAAGCTCAGTTCAGCAGTGTTGTGCACATTACTGAAAATTAATAATAATAGTAATTTAATATTATAATTTAATTGTAATCAGTTACAGATAATAGTTACCTCCTAAAATGTTAAGATATAAAAATGTTTTACTTTCAGATTTTGATTACTCCATGTTAAAATTCTTACCAGTGAAAGTAAGATTTAAATTGCATCTAAATGTCAGTTTTCACTAATGAATGTTTAAGGTAATGACTGTATATAAAGATGGACAATGTTGCTCAATGCTTTTCGTTCCATACAAACGAAGGCAAATTTTCTATGCCATCTTGTGTAATGTATGAATTTATAAAAAATAATTTTCTGAAAATCTAGAGCTTGTCTGAGTTGCTTCAGGGTCAGTTTTAACAAGAAGCAACAGGTTATTTCACAGTGGCCTTGTTTAACCTGCATAGTCTGGACAAGGAGTCATATAGGATTGTGTAGACAGCCATATTACATATATAAGTCTGCCTCTTTTTTTTCTATAAAAAAAACCCCCAGAGGTAACTGGTGATGTAGACAGTGAGCAAAGGTAGCTCATCAAACCCATTCCCTGCTGCCAGACCGCATAATTCCAGAGCATATTCAACTGCTGTGCATGCCCCTTGTTGAATATCCAGTAATGTGACTCCTTGCTTTACCTTCTGCAGCGTGGTCACTTGTTTTGAAGCAGGTCATAAAAGGCCAGATGGTGTAGTGCTTTCTTGTATCCATAGAGCTATAGTCCAGTCCCAGCTCGCAGGATCTCCATTGTATCATTCCTGCTACAAATGGGAACAAAGTGAGCTGCTCAGTTGAAGAGTGTTTTAGAAGGTGCAGGAATTATCCACAGATAGACCAGGGATAGACTGTAGAAATGTGATGAGCCCATTAAGTTGTTGCTCCTGCAGCAGAACCCTTTCCTGAATCACTGCTGTGCTTTGAAATATGGCAAAATATTATGTAATTAATCAAAAGGAGAGGGTTTAATCCAAAATCTACAATAAGAATTACAGACAAATGCAGGGTCAAAAACCATAAGATATATGCAAAATAGCAAAAAAGAAAATACTCAGTAAGTAGTGCCCAGCAAAACAAACATTTACAATGTGTTGATCTAGCTGGTAATTCTGAGCTGTAATTCCTACAATTTAAACCATGCTTTCTAATCCTGGAGCCTAACATGCTGCAGTTCAGTGATGGCAGTTCAGAAGCAAATGCTGCCCCGGAAACAGTTCCGGGACTGAGAACAGAGGGGATGGTAAACATTAGTGGTTTACACACCTATTCAACCTTTTTTGGTGCAGAATCTAAAATTAACCTGCATGATGCTTAAAAATTATGATGCACATGAACAGTAAACTTTACATATAATTATTGTGGAGACAGAAATCAGTCTGTGTGTGTTCAGTGCTTTCAGTTTAAAGCTTAGACACAGCAAAGACATAGGGGTCTCTTCATTTTCTTTTTGAACAGATATACCGAACAAGGTGGGATGGTTGTACTTCAGGTGCAGTTTTTACTATGTCTCTACTGAGCAGAAGAGCTGGAGTGACAGCAGGCAGTTCTGCAGAGATAGAGGAGCAGACCTGGTGATCATAAAAAGCAAAGAGGAACAGGTAAGGGCTGGGGAAAGGACTGTGTGGCCTGGGGCATGGAAGGAAAGGATATTGTTGTTCTTAATATGCATATTCTAATTCTGGTGTCCTAGGAATTCCTTGGTAAACATATTGGCAGCAGGAGAGTTTGGATTGGTCTGACTGATATAGACACAGAGGGAAAATGGAAATGGGTGGACACCTCATCTTTGACCTTTCAGTAAGAAACAAAGTTTACTCCCAAAAATCTTTGTTAATAAAAAATATACCATGGCTGTTGTAGACATGGCTACTTGCCTCCTGTAGTGCTTCTGCAGTCTCTAGAAATACAATGGCTTGAAACTAGCTGGAGATTTTAGAAGGAAGCCAGATATCATTATAACATTACTGGTTGAAATTGAATGACATCAGCTATGTAGCAGCCATGGTAACTGCATGAAGTAAAGATGGGGTAAGGATTACTCTAATGACAAAAAAACTTATGACCAATATAAACCATGTCTAAAGACAATGGTGTATTATTATTGTTATTTAAGCTGCTTTTTGTTTCTATTGTTAAGGCCCAGTCTAGGGTCAGGCCTTAACAGAAAATTAAAGAAACAGGAGCAAAAGCGAAGGTGAAAAGATCAATGTCACCTTAACTATTGTTTATTTTCATGGTATTTGGTTCAGAAGTCAACAAAACCAATATAACATAAAACTTCTTCCTAAACCTAGTAGGATTCTAACAAAATAGAGAAACAAAAATACAGGCTGCATACCTTACAACCAACACTAAACCAATATTTGGAGAAAACATATCAAAATCAGCACTGACTTCCTACTAACCATTTTATTAAAAGAACTAGATATCAGCGGCATGGAAGGATGACACGGCAAGATGCAGAGTTGAGCAGTAACTCTTTCTTTTCCCACTATGGAAAAACAGAAGTTTACCAAACCATCCAAACTTGGAATGGATGTCAAAGAGTTTATGGTACCTGCTCAATAATTGTAATTAACAGAGGAATAAGAAAAAGAGTTTGGAACATATGTTTTTTTTCACTGTGAGACTGTACAAATGTTTTGGAAGGACTTATGAATCTGGTCACAGTTGATGATTGGATAACCTGAGGTTGTAGTAGTTTGTTGTGCAAGTTAGTGCCTTTGTGGTCAGTATTTGTATTGGTTGAAATTTCCATTTTTCAAAAAACATTCAAATCCACGTCTGAGAGGCACATCCAACCAATGGGAAAACAGGAGTGGAAGCCATAATGAGACATCCAATCAGACAGCAGATAGTCACACGACACAGCAGGCATGGACTATGGAGTGGCGAGAGGGACAAAAAACACCCAACAAAACACCGAATAACACACAAACAAGGCATAACAGAAATATGGATGTAACAATGTATACATGTTTTATTATAAAGTATAGTGGGTCCTTTCATGTGATAATGATGATAAACATTACTTGTATAGTGCTGATTATACATGAAACTCAGATTACAAAGTTAAACAAGTAAGAAAATTAAAGAAAGCACTAAATTAAACCATAAAATAAATGTAAAAAAACTAACAAAAAAAAGAAATGCAGCTCAAAAAGCTTAACAGCAAATATAATATTAAATTAAAACTACTGCCACATAAATCACACTCTTTAATGAAGCATCAAACAAGTAAAGAATAAACTTTATACAAAAGTCATTCAAGTTCATTATTAGAATGATGTATTGACATGAATGAGAACTCATAAGATTAGACACTTATTGTGATTTTCTGGTTTTTAGGAACTGGGGTTCAGGAGAACCAAATAATTCAGGTGATGAAGACTGTGCAGAGATGCACGCTCATGATACGAAATGGAACGATTTTCAATGCTCTAATGCAAAAGGCTGGATTTGTGAGGATAGAATTGGGGGATAGGTCTATGGAGCGGTCTGAGGTACCAGATGGGTAATGGTCATACAGCTCTTATTAAATCTGCATTGTTTCACATTCTGTTTATTGTTATAATGAACATTCATTTTTGTTTTTACCTGTTTTTGTTCTGTCAAATGTTAAATGGCTAATGTACTTTCTGAAACCTGCAAAATTTTAAAAGTCTGACTGAACACCACTGACCGTGCCCCCCACTGGCAAAGACAACACATAGCAGAACATTTCATACCAGTCTTTTGTAAATAATGTGATTTATTTACTACAAAAACTGTCAAAAAAAAAAGTCAGTGTGTTAGAATTGCATTCATTACACAATATTTAGCTTTTTGGAGTATGTATGTTTGTATGACTTTTCATTATTAAATACATTCTTACTGAGGCATGAAACCTTTTTTTCTTGCTTTTAGTAACAAAATGTGTCATATGCTATTGCCTAGTGTTGGTTATAATTTGCAATAAAAAAAAAGCTTAGTCTCCTAGTTCAGCATCTGGCCAAGGCGAAGTCACATGGTACTGCCATTAAACAGCCACTTTTATTTCATAGGGAACTTTTCTCAATTTCACATTGTCACAATGTAAAAGGAGACTTGGGCATGCTTCCTCTGATTCATGTCAGGAGGCATCTTTTAAATTTGCCACTGTCGCAGCGTCTTTTGACATCTCAGCACACTGAGAAGAATATTTACTACCAGTTTGATTTCATGAGATATGTAATGGTCATGCAGCTCTTACATCTGCATTGTTTCATGTTATCATGGCTTTAATGCCTGGCAGATTTGCACAAACGTGTTGTTGGCTGTTACCTGTGAGATCATCTCTGGTCACTTGAGGGAGACACAGGTCATCTCCCTTATATAGGCCAATTGGCATCACTTGGATCTCACTTAAGAGTATATCCACAGCTCAGTGCTGTCTTGAGTTCTCCTTTTACACAAAACTAAGCTGGTGATTTGGTAAACCCTTTGGGTTCCAGTCCTCTTTTAATCTTCCCTGTTACATCAAGTCCCCTGCTTCTCTTTATCAGTCTATCTGAACTGGCAGACTGAGAGCAGTTGAGTTGTTTCGGTTCCGTAGCCTTATGACCAGAACAGAGAGACTCAGGAGGAGTTTCTACCCACAGGTCATAAGGCTCTTAAATCA
>JBBPDA010060853.1:0-13241 GCA_037974385.1 Arnoldichthys spilopterus | reverse complement strand
TCAGAGGGGATTGTGGGTAACTGAACACTGGCATGGACAATATTAGAGGCACCAGAGGGGATTGTGGGTAACTGAGCCCTGGCATGGACAATATTAGAGGCACCAGAGGGGATTGTGGGTAACTGAGCCCTGGCATGGACAATATTAGAGGCACCAGAGGGGATTGTGGGTAACTGAGCACTGGCATGGACAATATTAGAGGTATCAGAGGGGATTGTGGGTAACTGAGCCCTGGCATGAAGAGTGTTAGGAGGATTAGAGGGGAATATGGGCAGTTGGACCATAGAGCGTAATGAACGTGAAATAGCTCTGGTGACAGAATTGAGTCTGATGTCTGTGAAGTTTTCATAGTCATACGCAGAGTGAGAAATCTGAGAGAGAGAGAGATTTATAATAGTTATACAGAGCTATAATACTGTTATAAAAACTAAAGAGTCTGACATGCAAACATAAACAATCATGTACTCACAGCATCACTGTTCTTCACATGCCTCCAGTTCAGCAAAGTGTACCCTATTAATCATAAAGGGACACAATGTCAAGATCTACCAGAAGTAGAAGTGGATGTAATTATTTATCAGTAAAAACAAACATCTCTACTCCTTAACCCTATTTGTACTGCCCCCTGGTGGTGGTACAGCTCTGTACGCAACACAATTGTCATTTAAAAACGTCAGGATCCGTAATTAATCTAATGGATAAAACACCAAAACTTTGACATTACTTGATTTTCTGACCTCCAGAGCACATGTCTACCAAATTTGAAGATTCTATGTGTTTTCGTTCTTTAATAATCTGTAAAAATGCGCTTGTACATAAACAAGGTGGCGCTATTGCAGGCACATCACAACCAGAACAATAAAATTGTTATAAACATCACCTTTGCAGCGACTTTTTGAGAAACACTTCCAAACAAATGAGATTTGCTTCAATGTTTTCAAGAAAAAACAATTCCACTAATTTCCACTGATTTTTGGAGTAAACATAGGCTTTGGAAAGGAAAGCCTTTGTTTAGCTCAGGATAACCATCCCACTATAACTGAGAAGATTTCTACTTATATTTGCCAATTAAAAATTCACAATCTAGTTCATTTTTAATTTCCAGCTTACACTGGTGATTGGAACACTGGTTTGTGCATTTCTGCATAAATAAAATCAAGAAAATAATCAGAAAATAAGAGAATACAGTTGAACAAATAAAAAACATTTTTTTTACTTGGATATTTCTTAAGAAAAATTATCCACAATTACAGATCTGTGAGTGGCAAAAGTGATAGAACAACGCACTACGAATTCTAAAAACAAAACGTCAGAGCATCTATCTATGAGCTTAACCTGATTGGGATAAAATTCCTTCAAGCCGATGTGAAATGAACACAGAAGAAAAACGAAAGAATATTTTAAATCTGATCACATTTCAAACTTAAACAGCTATAGAACTGCCTTGTTTAACCCAATCAAGTACATTATATGACAATAGGGAAAACACAGATTTTATGAAACTTTTATTCATGAGTGATCTCTACCTTTTATCTTGTAGAAGATCAGTGCTGATCCTCCAATCAGCAGAAGAGTCACACAGACACATACAGTGATGATGACAGAGGAACCTGGAGCTGAGAGATACAAAACAAGAAAATATCAGTTTTTTTTACACTTAGAGCCTGACAGGAAGTCATGAAGTCTAATTTACTAAAATAATTGGTTCAATGGTTATTTCTCAAATGATTTAGAAAAATAAAATTAACTCCAGAGTTCTGGGAGTTCATAGTAATTTAGCCTTGTTTTAGACTTATCTTTGCATGAAGAAATTTAGAGCTTTTGGGCTTCTTCAAGAAATGAACCTTAAATCATGTTACTTTCTCAATTCAAGAATTCAAGTTAAGACATTTGTTAAGTGTGGCACTTCTTAAAAGCCAAAATCCTGTTTAAAGTTCCAACTGTTTTCATCAGCCCTGTGTAAGAACTTTCAAATTGTCTGTGATTGTGTTAATGAACCTTTTTAACAACCAGACTGTCACGAATCAGGGGTGATTGGAATTATGCGCGAGTTAGAGGCTTTTTAGGATTTATTTTGAATAAATAAACAAACATACTCTAAACAACAATATAGACTAAGAAAACCAAAACAAAGACGAATAGAAAGACTGACAAACTCACGAAGGGTGCTAACAAGATAGGGGAATTACAAGATAAGGTTAGATACATTCAGGAACCACTCAACAATCCACATTCAACAATAACCCACGAAGACTGAGACAAACACAGGAGTTTAAATGGGGAACATGAAACAAGGAGCACCTGACAGAAAACGAGGAACAGCTGATGAGGGCGGAGACAAGGCGGGGCAAGGGCAGGGCTAAGATCACATGACACAAATCACACAGACCAGAATAATAGAACACGGGGACATGGACCAGACAACAACAAACACTACAACCCTTACACAGGCATCTAAAAATCCCCCCAAAAAAAACCAACCATTGCTTAAACAAATACCATTTGAAATATTACAATAAACCACTCTTACAGTTTTACTTTTAGAGCGACTGGAGGTTCTGAAAGTTTGGGGGTTCTAAGATTCTACGGACCTTCTCATAGATAGTGATGACAAATCTTATTTAACCAATATTTTTCCCCCCAGATTTATGGATCTGGTTCTCACTTTGTGGCCTGGACCTCTAAAACCTATGGTCATGATAAGCAAGTTTTAATGTTTCTCACCTGTTACCTGGAGCTCAATCTCTGAATAGAGGGAGAGGTAACTGACAGACTGTCCATCACTCCACACTCCACAGAAATAAACTCCTCCATCATCTTCTGTCACATCACTGATTCTCACACTGACAACTTTAGACCCTCTGTCCTCAGAGATGGAGAACCTGTCATTTTGAGAGTCTGAAGTTCTGATTTGTTCATTGAATTGTTGATCATTCAGTTTGAAGAAGTACTTCGTCCTCTTCACAAACTCCTCTGGAGGGGAACAGCTGATAGTGACATTTTCTCCCAGAGAACCAATCACAGTCCTTGGCCCCAGGCAACATGGATCTGTAAAATTCATAGATATTTCCTAATCATTGATAATATTCTCAAAAATATGTTATTTATAACTCTTTTGTGTAAGAGAGCTATTAAACCTTTCAAGACAACTATCATACATCAATCAGCCACAACACCACTGCCAGCTGATGGGAATAACAGTCAGTTCTTGAAATCTGTTTATTGGAAGCAGGCCAAACTGTGATGACTAAACAACTAGGTAAAAGCATCTCCAAAACGACTGGTCTTGTGGAGGATTCCAGGTGTGCAGTAGTTTATACCAATCAAAAGTGAGTCAAGGAAGGGGAACCAGTAAACTGAAGACATTTTTGAGAAAGAAAATTATTAATGACTATGACAGAAAGGTGATAGTGTTGCAGCTTACTTGCATATGGGGCTGAGTAGCTGCAGACTGGAGTTGGTGGCAACCACCGAAAAGCCTACAATGGTCATATGTTCAGAAGAACATTGTAACGTATCGGGGTAACCTGACACGTGAAAGTGAGAAAGGACCCAAGTGCTGAACGAAACGAAGGGAAAAACATGTTTAGGTCAGGATTCGAACTCCCAACCTTGAGTTTACTAGGCACTTGCTCTAGCGCTGTGCCACTGGGCTGCTATAGCACACCAGGACACGGTAGAGAGTAAGAGATCAGTCCTAAACGTGCAGATTTAAAGAAAGTACATTTTCACCCCGAGCTGGGCGCGAACCCTGGCTGTCCGTGTCGAAACGCGTTGCACCCGAGCCACGGGGCTGTTTGTCATCCTGAGGCCGGGGTAGCCTTTTAAACAGAAACGGCCACGAGGGCTAGTGGCGGCGCCGCCGATCAGCGATATGAAAACTATAAGGCCCTGAACTGAAGAATTTAAAGGGGCAAGCCCAGGTGAGTGCACACACACAAATAAACACTCACACACAAACTCGCGCTGCTGCCTAGCTTGAGCAAAGGGGAGCAGAGTTGGTGTGGAGGAACCAAGGAGGGAAAAACCTGAAAATTATCTTCAGAAAACATTTTTTTTTTGGTGAGGAGAGTTCAGCAGAACGCCACACGAGGACCTTTGAGGGCTGATCTGACTGAGCCGGCAGAAAAGGTAGAAAGCGGAGACCCAGGGAACAAGCCGAAGGCCTTTACCAAATTACCGGCTGAGGTGTGACAGCA
Source organism: Arnoldichthys spilopterus (assembly GCA_037974385.1). NCBI lineage: Eukaryota > Metazoa > Chordata > Actinopteri > Characiformes > Lepidarchidae > Arnoldichthys > Arnoldichthys spilopterus. The sequence continues at coordinate 9,042 of JBBPDA010060853.1, read as the reverse complement.
CCAAGTTGCCGGCTCACGCCACATATCACAAGGACTCAGCGAAGACCAGCTTGAGGAGCAGGAATATAAAGGGGAGACTCCAGGTGTAGGTAATCATCTCCTATTGGACAGCTTGGTTCTTCGCTGAGTTCCTCTGCCGTTCTGGTGCAGGGTAGCACCACTTTGCCGCCCTCTGCTGTTCTGGTGCGGGGTGGCACCACGTTGCTGCCCTCTGCTGGGCGGCCCTGGTGTTGCCGTTACAAACATACACCATGTGGATGGCCAGATGGAAATGTGTTGCTTACCTGGGGAAGAAATGGCACCAGGATGTACGATGGGAAGAAGAGCATTTGGTGAAGACAGTGTGATGCTCTGGGCAATGTTCTGCTGGGTCCTGCATTTATGTGGATGTTAAGTCGCACCTACATAAACATTGCTGCAGACCAAGTTTCTAACTTCATGGCAGTGGCTCAAAGACTGAAATGAATGGAATATCATGACGGAAGTGTTATTCAGCCTTCGAATCCAATTGATCTCAATCCAATTGAGCATCTGTGGGATGTTCTGGACTAGTCCTATCCATGAAGGCCCCACCTCAGAACTTACAAGGACCTATTCCATGGTGCCAAACACCACAGCACACCTTCAGAGGTCTTGTGGGGTCCATGTCTTGTTGGGTGTTAGTGTTATACATGTCTCTACCCCTGTATGGCTTAATCCAATGCATTTATGTCAGTTGTCATGAAAAGCTTATTTATGTGTTGTGTAGCCTAGTGATTGCTTCCCTTCAGTACCTCACCTTTCTTCACCATCAGGTTCACCGTGTGATTCCATACTCCAGTCTCTCCACACTGATATAATCCCGCATCCTCCACCCGCAGTGTTCTGAGGATAATCTGCAAGAATCCAGAAAAGCTCTTTCCAGAGTCAAGCATGGCGAAATTCTCTTCATGACTCCACCTGTGTTGAGCTCGAGTAACTATTCTATTTACACACTGATTCTCTTTAAGGGCACAGAAAAACTTGCCATTCGTTCCATACCGATGGTCTTGGCACAGGATTTTAACACTTCCCCCTGAGTAGCCAATCACATCAAAGCAGCCCACCTGACCTGCCAATCGAATCGAAAGATCTCACATTTATTTCTCACTCAGTTCAGTCTCTTCTACAGTTCGGCATGTTTACGAGTGGAAGTAAGCAGTGAAACGACTTCTGCTTTTAATTTAAAGTAGAATGTCTGACCTGAGATTAGGTGGAGGGTGAAGATGAGGAGGACCTTCATTCTGGAGCCGCTGAGCCTGGGTCACTGTCCCTTCTTTCTTTTTTTCTCAAGATTAACTAGGATTGTAACTACACTGCTCTTGGGAAGGTGCTGTTCAGTGTGTGTGTGTGTGTGTGTCAGTCACTTCATTGCGCCACTTTGTTTCCTCTTTCTCTGGTAAGTGTTACAGTTACTCAGCATCACAGTTCGTCCCACCAGCATCACTGACCACACATCAGACCAGATCACACCCAGTGGAAAAACGCTGTTGAGAAATTCTCATTTTGTCGTGTTTGAATCTTTCCACCAAACACCTGCAGTAGTGGTGGCCTAGTGTTTGCCCATGTGAACCGAGAGTCACAGGTTCAAATCCTGGCCCAGGTTCCACTGAGGTTCCCTTGAGTAAGGTACCATCCTGTTACCCTGCTCCCCGGGTGCTGTTGATAGCTGCCCACTGCTCCACGTGTGAATGGGTTAAATGTAAAGGTCACATTTCATTGTGGTGGACTTTGTGTGATGGGGTGAGTTCAAAATGACAAATAATCACGGCAACGGCAGATATCAGTATCCTTGTGTATCCGCAAATACTGGAATAACTTTGCCTACAGTTCCATTTCTGAACTGAAAAATATCCACACAAAGTGCTGATGTCTGTGCATGTCACTGGAGCACGACGTGGGTGGGAATTATTTTCTCCAACAGCTGTTTTTCCACTAAAAGAGGAAGAAAGGCTGACAGCGCTGGTCTGTTTGGACGCTGCTGCAACCGTCACCTCAGAGCACTACATGCTGGGTTACATGGGCTAAGCAAGTCGGTTTGGTAACCTTGTACAGTTCTGTGGGGGTGGCTGTCAGTGTAAATGGATGGACCTTTCAGCTGCATAGTGGTTGGAGAGCTGAAGTGATGTCAATTGTTGAGATGACACCTTCCACCTCTTCTATCTGCCAGATAAAGTTTCTTCATATTACGCCTCTGCGGTTTGCAGAAGCTCACGCTGGCTTTAAATAGACAAGTTTTTAACGTCTGATGTTTAACAACAGGGAGGTATGAGTTCTGTTTTTTTTTTTTCATTTACGTCACAAGTTATAAAGGAGGAAGAAAAATATTTTTATTTTAGTTCTACACCTGTGGAACATGCCCCCTATAGAGATCAGGGAAGCTGTGGAAGACACATTCTCCATTCTTGGAAAACGTTTCCTGCTTTGTAAACATAACTGCCAACCTAAGATCAAATAAAGTACAACCCCAAATCAGAAAAAGCTGGGACCGTATGGAAAACGCAAATAAAAAAAGAAAGCAGTGATTTCTTAATTTTACTTTGATTTGTGTTTCATTGCAGACAATCTGAACAACAACATATGTCATGTTTTGTCTGGTCGACTTCATTTCATTAGTAAATATTCATCCTTTTCTGTCTTTCAGACCTGCAGCACATTCCAAAGAAGTTGGGACAGGAGCAATTTAGGGCTAGTAATGAGGTAAATTGGTTAAATAATTACGTGATTTGAAACAGGTGACGTCAACAGGTGATTGAAATTATGATTTGTTACAAAAGCAGCATCCAAGAAAGGTCTAGTGCTTTAAGAGCAAAGATGGGCCGAGGATCGGCAGTTTGCCAACAAATACGTGAGAAAATTATTGAAATGTTTAAAAACTGTCAGGATTCGGCGTTGAATTAGGAAGTATGGGCGAGTTAAACAGTGAAATAAAGATTTATTATAAAGAAAAACAAACAAACCCGACTGCAAGGCAAGAACACGAAACACAACAGGGCAGGAACACAGTAGAAACAACAGTTGACCAACACAGACAAAACAAAACATGGGGTTTACATAACGAACATAGATTACCTCCACCTGTGACTAGGAACGTAAAACAGCTGACAGGGGCGTAGCTAGACGAAAACGAGGGCAACCAGAACACAAACACATGGACAACACGGGGGTACTTACGTTACATAGCCCTTCCCCTAGGCGCAACGACCCGGTGCGCTAAACCACACCCACAACCAGGCGTTGACCCAGGGGGACAGCAACACTGAAAACTAGGACAAGACATGAGGTAGGGACAACAAACCAGACACAAGATTCAACAAAGGCACAAGCACAGGCAACAACAATGGTAACACAGACATGGACTGAGGGTACACAGGTCCGGGCTGAGGAAACACAAGTCCGGACTGGGGGAACAATGTCCTAGGTTGGGAAAACCTGGTCCCTGGCTGGGGAAACAAGGTCCTGGGTTGAAACTCCAGTCCTGAACCCATAGGGTGTGGAGACGGAACCAGTGGGTGTTCGCGATATCTGGGCAGAGCCAGGAGGTGCTCGCAACGTCTGGGGGGAACAGGACGAAGCCGGCGACGTCTGGGGGGAATGAGCCAGAGCCACGTGACACATGGCGTAGGTGGTGATGTCAGGGCGGAGCTAAGCATAGACAGAGTCATCTGGGCAGAGCTGAGCGGTGACGGCGAAGTCAGGGTGGAGCTGAGCGGTGACGGCAAAGTCAGGTCGGAGCTGAGCGGTGACGGCGACGCGGTATTCTCAGGGTTCAGTGTCTCTAGGGCAGAACACAGCAGCTTCAGCGCTCTGAGGGTGGGACTCTACTGCCCTTCCCTTGCAGGTGCAGAGTCCTCTGGCGTCTTAGACACCGCTGCTCGTTTCGTCGACTCTGGGATTTGGTTCATCGACTCAGGGACTCTGTGCGTCGACTCGGGGACTCGATTTGTTGCCTCTGGGACTAGCGAGGTGGAGGCGGAGCTTGGCGACTGCTTCGGCAGATTCCAGGGAAAGCTCTCGGGCAAAGATTGGGTTGAGCTTTTCATGGTTTTCAGGGCAGGAACACAGTAGAAACAACAGTAGAAACAACAGTTGACCAACACAGACAGAACAACACATGGTTTAAATAACAAACATAGATTACCTCCACCTGTGACCAGGAACGTAAAACAGCCGACAGGGGCATGGCTAGACGAAAACGAGGGCAACCAGAACACAAACACATGGACAACACTGGGGTGTTTACGTTACAAAAACAATGTTGCTCAAAGAAAGACAGGAAGAGATTTAGATATTTCACCTTAAACATTGAAGAACATCATTAAAAGATTCAAGGAATCTGGAGCAATTTCAGTGCGTAAAGGACAAGAGCGCAAGCCTAGGCTGAACAACCATGATCTCCGATCCCTCAGTCGGCACTGCATTAAGAATCACTTCTGTGATGGCACCATTACTGCTTAAAAGTACATAGAGATGTTGGAGCACAATATGCTGCCTTCAAGAACACATATTTTCCAGGGACACCCATGCTGATTTCAACAAGACAACACGAAACCACATTCTGCACACGGTATTTGTGGCAGTGGAAGAAGAGGGCATGGGTACTTGACTGGCTTGCCTGCAGTCCCGACGTGTCTCCAATAGAGAATGTGTGGTGCACTGTGAAGCACAAAAAGTGACAATGAAGACCCCGTACTCTTGCCCACCTTAAGACTTGTTTGCAGAAAGAATGGGATATTACACTTGAAACACTTCATCACTTGGTGTCTTCAGTCCCTAAACATCTTTTAAGTGTTGTTAAAAGACCAGGAGTCTGGTTCCATTCACCACCACTGTGAACACTTCTGACTTGGTGAGTTTCTGTAGAATAAACACTGACTGTTGTAGGGTTTTTGCATGTTTGACCTCTTCACCCTTCTATATCAATCTGACTCCATCCATCCATCCATTTTCTTCTTCCATTTCCGGGTTGCAGGGAAGCTAGAGCCAATCAATCTGAATGCGGACCTAAGGTGGGGTTCACCCAAGACAGGAGGCTCAACCCATTGCAGGGCAACACATAGACAACCATTCATACACACACTCACACCCACGGGAAATTTAAAGCATCCAGTCAACCTACTGTAGCCTTTGGACTGTGGGAGGAAACCGGAGAACCCAGAGGAAACACGTCAACATGTGGAGAGCTCCGCACAGACCTTCTCAACTTTCTCGACAGCGCTAACCACTGCACCACTGTGCCGCCCAATCTGACTTCAATTGTAATAATTACACATTAGGGAGTAACATATGTATCTCCAACATGGATTTAGATTTTAATATGAACCCAGAGGATGGTCAGGAAATTTGTTTGCATTTAGTTTATGATCACCCAGAGAGTCAGACTTAAAGGGAATTATCATATTAATTTAGATTTACTTTTACATTTATTCATTTGGCTGATGCTTTTATCCAAAGTAACTTCCAGGACAGAGGAAACAATCAAGCATTTGAATTACACAGAGGAATACTGAAGGTGGTGCTACAAGGAAGACCAATGCATTTCTCATAGTTGTAAGATGCAACTACTAAAATACATACATACGCCAAGTGCTTACAGTAACTACAGACAGCAACTACAGCAATAAATACATATGCCAAGTGCTTATACTAACATTTTACATATGGTTCTGTCTGAGAAACACTACGCTTTAACAACATTGAAAGAAAACCATTTAGCAGAAGAACAGTGGTTTTATTGCAAAAAAGTAACATTAAGGGTAGTAAACATTACAGCTGCCTTAGGTTACAACTAAGTTCCCATGAGCGATCTGGCGGTATCCTTGACTGGCACTGGGGTTAGAATCTGGCAATACTGTTTACTGTGAGTACTGGAGATTAAGAATCCCATACACAATCTGGCAGAACTCTTGATTTTGATCTGTGCTCTCTACAGAGCCTAAACATGAAACAAGGCAGAGTGGCCAATGACCATGTGTGCTTACATTCAGATATTCAAGCTAGCTAACGGCTAAGCTTCCTAAACATCAAACAGTTCACAGAATCAAGACATATCAATCAAACTTCAGGCTTAACTTTAGCCTTCAAACACCTGGGAGAGGGGTTAGGAATCAACAACTGAGCAATAACATACACAGTGTTAGGCTGATCAGAGAGGATTGTGGGTAACTGAACAGAAGCATGGGCGGTGTTAGGCTGATCAGAGGGGATTGTGGGTAACTGAGCAGAAGCATGGGCAGTGTTAGGCTGATCAGAGGGGATTGTGGGTAACTGAGCAGTGGTATTGGCCAAGTTAGGCTGATCAGAGGGGATTGTGGGTAACTGAGCAGAAGCATGGGCAGTGTTATGCTGATCAGAGGGGATTGTGGGTAACTGAGCAGTAACATACCCAGTGTTAGACTGATCAGAGGGAATTGTGGGTAACTGAGCAGTGGTATTGGCCGTGTTATGCTGATCAGAGGGGATCATGGGTAACTGAGCAGTGGTATTGGCCGTGTTATGCCTATCAGAGGGGATCGTGGGTAACAGAGCAGTAACATACACAGTGTTAGGGGTGTTAGAGAGCACTGGCGGTAGCTGAGCAGTGGTGTAAATGGTTTTGGGGTGGGGAGGGGAGATTGTAGGTAACTGGACCATAGAGTAGAGTGGAATAGCTTCAGTGTCTGAAGGTGGTCTGGGGTCTCTAATTTCTTCATAGTCATGAGCAGAGAGAGAACTCTGAAAAGAGAGATGAACTGTTAAGATGAGAAGAAGGCATGGTCTGTAAAAAACAAGTGTGTGCATCACAGTCAAGTACTCACAGCATAATTGTCTTTCACCTGTTTCCTTTTCGGTGGAGAGGTTGACCCTATTGAACACAAAATATCACAAGCTCAGAATAACGCAGGAGTAGAATTGCAGTGAAGGGTTTTTAAATAATAAAAAGAAAAATGGAGTCTATCGATTCTTAAAATAAATGTACATTTTTTACACTGTACTTCCATTTATTTGGTGGATAATATATCAAAGAAATCTGCAGGTTGATTATATACATCTAATTTTGATATTCTTTAAAAGAGGCAAGTCATTCTCACATTATAGGCCATGTCTCTATGTAATTATACACTAAAATGCCATCAACAGCCACGCAACTGCTGCTAATGATGTCATCATGGAATTTTGTGATTACACCTGACTAACCTGGCGAACTGCTGTGTTTGCAACTTTTCCAAATATAATCAGAAATGTGTTATTTCCCTACAGAGTATTTACACTGTCTGTAGTTCCATCTTTCCAAACATTTTGCTTTCGCATGTTAGCATTGTTTAGTGATAGCACTACTTTTTAATTCAGTTCATCCATGATTTCATGTAATTATATGACATATATTAATACATTTAAATAATAAATAAAGATTTTTATACATTTTAAAGAATATGAAAACAAAATTTAGAATTGGCCAAATCGGTTTCAAACATAAGATTTGGTTCTTTCCAAAACTACATGTGAGTAAATTACTGGAAATTGCTTTTTGAGATTTTTTTGGCCTTGAATTCATAAATGACAAAAACTTTTAGAGAAATTGGTAATAAGACCAGCTAAGCGAGAAACAATGTACATTTTAAGGGTAAAAGGTCATTTAAATTTTTAGTACCTTGTGTACTAGTGGATCTCACTCTGTAGAAGATCAGTGCTGATCCTCCAATCAGAGTCACACAGATAAACACAGGGATGAGGATGGAAGAACTTGAAGCTGAGAGACACAGAAACACATGTGGGTTTGGATTTGTTATTGGTAATTTATGATTGGACCACTGGACGGTCTCTGCCCTCAGTAGAGCATTACAATCGGCAGTGTCCTGATACAAGGGTCCTTCAGAGAACATCTAGATTCCTAGGCACTTAGAATGAGAATGACAGTGGGATTACCAGAAAACACCCTCCATGTGTTTTGAACTTGAGCTCAAGCTCATACCATTATTTGTGTATTTCATATCCCATTTATTTGTTTATCAAGCAATAAAAATACAATCTTATGCTAATGAGAAGTGTTACAGTAAATATGAACGTACCATCATCACCAGCAGCAACCTGGAGCTGAATCTTTGTATGGAGGGAGTAATAACTGACCGACTCCCGACTGCTCCACACTCCACAGAAATAAACTCCTCCATCATCTTCTCTCACGTCACTGATTCTCACACTGACAACCTTAGACCCTCTGTCCTCAGAGATGGAGAACCTGCCTCTCTGAGTCTCTGTTCCAGTGTTAACGAGCACATCAACAGCAGATTTATCAGACAGTTTGTAGAAGTACTTGGTCTTATTCCCAGTCTTCTCTGGATAAGAGCAGCTGATGGTGACGGTCTCCCCACGATGACCAATCACAGCCTTTGATTTACCACAACATGGATCTATATAGAACATATTTGAGAAAAAATTTATTAAAACATATTAATTCAGGCATTTATTTGTGATGTTTTATTTAATTATTATTAACTTTGTAACTTTGTTATTAGTTATTGTCATTTGTTTCATAACTTGGCAGATAAGTAGTGTAGGCACAAAAATTATGAAATGTGTATGGAAAGTTGGCTTCTAGGAGCAGCCCCACCTACTAAATAACCTCAACGCAAAAATGTAGCATTTTACCAGCCAATATTTTTTTTTTTGAAAACTGTTTATGCTACAGCTTTCCTCAAATGTAACCTGATGTAGGGATTGCCAGGGCAGCTGCCTATCATGTTGTCATCTAGTGGTTAATAATTAAAGTATTGCTAGTTGAGGTGACCAAAAACTAATAATAGTTTGACAGAAATTAAAGTCTAAAATGTAAAGTGTTCATGCAAACTCACCTCTCTTCACCTTTAGGTTCACAGTGTGATTCCACACTCCGGTCTCTCCACACTGATAGGATCCAGTATCCTCCACCCTCAATGCGCTGAACATCACATTCAAGAATGGAGGAAACTTTCCATGTGTATTTCTGGAGTCGAGCAGTGAAAACCTCTCTTTATGACCCCACCTGTTCTGGACTGTAGTATCTAT